>SNVD02012316.1:0-64215 GCA_013180625.2 Boswellia sacra | reverse complement strand
TATTCCTTCTTTTTTGTAAACATCCATGCCAGACGAAATCACTAACTTCTTCGATATATCTTGCTTATTTACTAAAGTTGATTTATTTGATACCGTTGATGGGAACTGTTGGCAGATTTTCTTCCTTTTGAAACGTTTTCAACACACCTAATATCTTCCAACAACAAGTTAAAATGCTGAATTTGAGTTGTATTAATTTGATTCACATTCAAATTCTTCAAAATTTCTCGAGTTCAATAGCTCAAAGGTGATACATTGACATTATGATTGTTCACAATTTCTACTCTAATGCTAGAATCACTTCCTTCGAGATTCTTTGTGTGTGTGTATGGCCAATCATACTTCACTTGTTAAGAATCGGATAGCTTTATGCAAATAAAACTAATGATCAATCTCTAAAGATAGAAGAACAACCATAAGCACTCTTTTCACACCACTCTCCGCTAATGTAGGCTCATCATAACATCAAGGATGGCTTTATCAAGCTTGTAACGATAGGCTAGGGTCAAGGTATGATAAAGGAAACTGTAAGGTTATCTTACACATTGTCATAAAACCATTGTAGGTTTTAATTAAGAGCGTTAACTTGTTCCCTTTGTACCACCAAACTTTGATTTTTCACCAACTATCTATGATTTGCTTTTGATTTTGAGTGCCTACACCCCTGCACTTTACGAGGAATGGGATTAACGCTCTTCTTTTTCTTTTTCTTCTTGTTTTCTTTTTTCTTTTTGTTTTGTTTTCTTCTTTTCTTTTTCTTTGAGCTCAAAATTGCATAGAAACTTGTCAACTTCCTTTCACTCTCCCATAAGCATGGCCCACAATGCTGTTTTCTAGAATGTTCATATGCTATGAGTAAAGGGTACTATATAGGAAAAATTTTTCAGGGTTAGGATACATTTTGTCTTTTGACAAAGAAAAGGCTTGATTAGGCTCAATGGGGTACACTAGGGACAATAAATCATGATTAGGTGGGCTTGAAAAGCTTAGTCGATCTAAAGAAGGTCTAAATCACTTCTCTCATGTTGTGAAGCCTAGGATTTCACCTTGAGTGGCGATCTAATGGGTTCTAGAGTCTTATAGGATCTCAACATCAAGCTTTATTCTCATAAAGTTTCTCTAAGTGGCATTAAGGTCCATATTCATGGCTATTGTGCTCAAATGATTAAAGAATCGAGAATGAAATTCATCTAGCCACAAAAAGAGTCAAGCGTGCAAATAACACAATCTCATGAATTATAATAAATCTATTTCCAATTTGTATCATAACTTTATTAATGATCATCAAAAGAACACACAACTCACAAATATAACATTCTTAAAACATCTTTATTCTTTCTCTGGTTTATGAATTATTCCATTATCAATTAGGTATTGTATCTCATGTTGAAGGTGATGGCATTTGTCGGTGACATGGCCAGTTTTTTTGTGGAAATCACAATGTTCATGACGGTTGTGGTTAGCTAGTCATGGGTTTTGTAGAGGCTTTGGTGTCAATGGGAACAATACAAATTGGGCATGGAGCTCCTCAAATACTTCAGATAAGGGTCGTCAATTATAATTGACTAAACTTTCTTGGTTAATGCTCTTTTACATCCTCATTATCTAATCCACTAATTTGGTCATACTGTCCTTGATTTCTTCTATGGTAGTTGTTATTGTTTCTTTTTTGTCTAGACTTCAATTCTTCTATTTGGATGCCTGAGTCATATAAGTCTTTAAGGGTTTTGATAGGGAAGCCCACCAATCTATCACTAATCAAACTATGGGCCTCACTGATCACCATGCGTAAAGATGCCTTATCTTGACAAGCATTCACAAAGAAATTAAATTCCCAAGCATATTTCTAAAAAAGAAAAGGAAAGATGACTTACCTTGATAAGCATTTCCACCTTGCAAAACAAATAAATGATTAGATAATTCTATAAAATCCTAAACATGCTTCTAAGCATCAAAATAAATCATAAACATACTTATTCTAAGCATAAATAAACCTAAACAGGCTTAATTCTAAGTAGAAAAAATATAGAAGAAAATATGAGGGAGAAGAGAAAACTGCTCTCAGGACGTACCATTTATAGGTTTAGAGTAATAAAAGAGCTTGAAAAAATGTTATATTAGAAATGACTCCTCAGAATTCTCACAAGTATGTCCTAGAGGGAGAGAGAGAGAATTTCAGGATCCCTAAGAAGTGTGCGCCAAGTGTCTTTATATAGGCTTTTCTTGAGTGAAAAACTGATAAAAAACCAATGTGGAATTTGGATGAATGGCAACATGTGAATAGTATCGAGTGAACAGTGCACTATTGTCTTGCCTTTCTTATTTTAAAATTTTGCATTACAGTCCCTTCTAACCTTTGTCTATTCAATTACTTTTAACTTTTGGAGTTCAACTTTGATTGATGATCCGTAAATTTTATGATGATTAGACGTCCGTAGCTTCGCAACAGTATATGACTCATCATCATATTCCTCCTCGATTAATTTATGTGATTTTTTTAAGCTACATGTTGGTTTTTGAGACCTTTCACCAACTCCCTCTCACCTTTCCTTTCTTGAACTCCAAGGGCATTTTGATCATTTTTTTCTTGACATTCATCTTCATTCCTTCATCGAGCCTAAAAAGTTCAGTATCTACTCAACCACTCTATGTTTTAATTGAGAGCATCAATTTCTTCCCTCAAACTTTGAGTTTTCACCCACTATGTTTGCTTTGCTCTTGATTTTGAGTGCCTACACCCCCATACTCTACGTATAATGGGATTAGCACTTTTCTTTTCTTTTTCTTCTTTTTTCATTTTTTTTCTTTTCTTTCTTTCTTTTTTTTTTGTTTTCTTCTTTTTTTTCATTTTTTTTCTTCGAGCTCAAAATTACACTAAAACTTGTCAAGTTCCTTTTATTCTCCCATACGCATGGCTCTCAATGCTCTTTTATAGAATGTTCATACGGTATGAATGAAGGATACTATGTAAAGAAAAATTTTCTAGTGTTAGGATAAATTTTGTGGTTTGCCAAAGAAAAGGCTTTGTTAGGCCCAATAGGGTATACTAGTGGCAATGAAGTAAGCATAGGTGGGCCTGCAAGGCTCAGTCGATCTAAAAAAGGCCTAAATCACTTCCCTTATGTTGTAAAGCCCAGGATTTCGCCTCAAGTATTGATCTAATGGGTTCTAGAGTCTTATGAGATCTCAACACCAAGCTTTATTCACATAAAGTTTCTCTAAGTGATATAAAGCTCTATATTCTTACTTTGGTCAAATGTTGAAGAATCAAGAATGAAGCTCATCTAGTAAAAGGAATCAAGTATGCAAACAACACAATCTCATGTATTATCAAAAATCTGCTTTCAATGAGTATTGTGACTAATCAATGATCATCAAAAGAATCCGTAACTGTTGTATCATTCTTAAGACAAAACATTTAAAAATATCGTTATTCTTTTCCCTAGGTCAAGGATTGTCCCATTCACTTATGCATCCTTACTGTCTAATCCGCTGAATTGGTCATATTGATCTTGATTTATGTTATTGCTTCTCTTTTGTTTGGCCTCCAAATCTTCTATTTACATACCCGAATAATACAAGTCTTCAAAGGTTTTGATTGAAAACCCTATCAGTCTATCATTGATATAGGCATGTACCCCATTGATCACCATACAGACTTGGTTTTTCTCCGCAGGCCTTGTGGTCATCTTGGTGACTTTAGCCCTCCAACAGACTAGATATTCTGAGAAAGTCTCATTAGGCTTTTGATGTATCGTCTCAAAATCCCTCAAAGTTACCCCTAACTGGGTGTTGTAGTCGTATTATTCTTCGAAGTGTTTTGATAGCTCTTCCTAATCATCTCGAACTCTTTTAGGAAGATTGTGATACCACACCATCGCATCGCCATCAAAGGATAGCGTGAAATACTTCGAGATTTATTCCTTCATCAAATGAGTGGTGGCCATGATAGTTACATACTGTCTCAACTGTGTATTTGGATTGCCCTTGCCATTGAACTTGGGCAAGTATGGCAGACAAAACTTTGGTGGCAAATGATTATCTCCAATAAGTAAGATGTCACCAGGTCTTCGACCTCTTTTAGCCCATTCTTCAAGAAGGATTGGACTTTCTTCATGTCCTCTGCCAAGTTGCCTAACAAATTCAGGTTCTTCTTGGTTGACTGGACTTTTCCCCTTGTCCCTACCATGGCTTGTCTAGCCATTTTCACCACCACTAGCCTCATGTAGAGGTGGGGGTTCATGTGGTTGGGCCTAGTTTGGAGTGCTTCAATGAGTTGGGTCATTTGTTGTTAGAGTGCGGTTATATCAGCTCTCAATTGAGCCATTTCAGCATTGTTATTGTTAGGTGTGGCCATTTCATCCACTAGTTCTTCTTCCCTTATCAAATGACCACCTCGTCTAGCTCAAGCTATGATGATTGCAAAACAAAGGTGTCCATGCCATGCATGTATGCATGTATGCATGATATGGTGCACGCTCATACAAAGGCATAGACACGCTTTCAACTTCAAAGCTTATTTCTCCCACACATGTGAGGTTGAGTCTCTTTTCCTAGGATTTTTTGCTTCATTCTTAAGTCATCATCATGAGATGTGGGAATGCATGATTCTCTCTCCTACTTCTAACATTCATGTTGATGTTGGATTCTTCATGGTTATCATAACATGGTTTTCAAAATGTCATGATAACCTTAACTCATGGCACTTGTTCCCATTTTCCTCTTATGGGTGACTTGACATGAGTCATTTCTTCATGGTTCCATGAGGTTTGGGTTGATGTTATTCTAATCATGGGGAATTTACATCCATAGACATGCAATTCAATATGGATTTTGGATATTCATCCTATTGAAAATTTTTATAGTCGTCTATATGGGCTTGAGTCTCAAGGGTCCAATGGACTAGGCTCTTTCGAGCTAGAGGTGCCCACTTGGGCCTGTCTCTTTTTATACCAATTTAATGGTATGTGCTCAAAGGTGGTGACACCAACATGAGTCATCTAGGACTCGACTAGAGCCAAAGACTTTTGACGCCAATGCCACACGTCTAGTTTAGGCAATTCGTGTTCATTAAGTGCAAAAGTGTAGCAATGCAAGGGCTCATTATATCAACACGAAATTTTAGAATTTGGTATTCCCATCAGAATCAAGTTCTCTTATCCCTAGTGGAGTCACCACTATGAACGGGGCTTTCATATTGCCAGAGCATTTTCGATCACGACACTATGTCAAAGCTTCTTTTGAGACTTAAGGGAACACAGACGAGCCATAGGCATATTTGACAAAAGGAGTACCCACCTAATTATTCAATTAGGAATGAATAGGGGCAATCTGATCCCTCGCTTCAGGACCTAAACTACCCTCATCGCCTCAAAGATGGGTTCAGGAAGTTAGGTACAAGTGCTTCGACCGGCCCGAATGGAAATTCTTCCTCCACTTGGGAAATACCAAATAAAACTATCTCGTATTGTTAGTTAGTCCGATTAGCATTGCTCATTTTATGCACACATTTCCATTTTTATCTTTGTTACGCATGTGAGGTGATTATTCAATCAATAACAGTTGTATATTCATACAAAGAAAGAGGGAGGACAATGGATTGCATTTCCTTTCAAACATGAGGGAATGGGAGAGGATTACAACAATTGTTATTTAGCAATAAAGTAAATTCTATATTTCATCCATACAATCCATCGTATATATCATAGGTATTCAAGTCGAGACTCGATAAATAATAAATTCCTCACCATCATTTGTGAGTCTATTAAATGGCTATTAAGTCTTCACATATATATGTACGTTATTCAAGTACTCATTCTAAGTAATGGTCCCACGTCGTCAATGTGAGTCCACCATCACTTCATGGCATCATTCAATCACACTTCTAATCATGATATATTCATACATTTATAAACATTCAAACAAAGTCATAATCAAATTTCAAGGAATTCTAGCCTAGATTTTGACAAATTTTATCATGGTAATTCTACCTACAGCTATTCTAGCATAATTCATATCCAGTACCATGACATTTCCAGCCAAAAACATGATTCTTATGGCTTATTCTAACCTAAACATGTCATTCATGACATATTCTAGCCTAATTCATGCATTCATGACATATCCTGACATTCAAGGGCAAAACAGTAATTCTTATCTATTTTATGCTATTTTATAGCATTCATCAAAGCAAATAAGTTTTCTTATCATGATTCTTCATGTGCTCTTAAGCATGATTCTAGACATGTTCTCCTAGACATGATTCAAAGCATTCGCAAAGAAAATAAATTCCTAAGCATGTTTCTAATAAAGAAGGGATTGCAGACTTACCACGACACACTTACCCATCTTGCAAAACAAATTGAGTTAAAATAATTCATAATAACCCTAGACATGTTCCTAAGCATAAATATAAATCCTAAACATGCTTTTTCTAAGGAAAAAAAAAAAGAGAGAAAATGGGAGGAAGGAGAGAATTATGCTTTCCATACGTACCCTTTTCGGGTTTAAAGTAATGGAACGCCTAGAAAATTTTATACTTGAAAAGACTTCTTGAATTCTCGAGCGTGACTTCAAGAGGGAGAATAGATGATTGTATTTGACAATTAGTGTGTATTGCGAAGTGAGAGATTGGGGGGTTTATATAGGAGAGGGGTGAAGATGGAAGAGGAAAGTTTCTAAGCAAACTTTCAAAAATAAGCATCCAAGGGCCGGACAGCCATCTCCCAAGAGTCGGGGGGCATTTGATGGACGATAGATGTAGACACCGAATTTTTGACACTCGATGAACGAATGAAGATGAATGTCGAGCAATGAAAATGATCAAAATGCCCTTGAAGATCAAAAAGAGAAGGGTGAGAAGAAGTTGGTGAAGAGTCTCGAAAACTAACACATCGCTTTAAAAAATCGCAGAAATTAATCCGGGAGGAATTTGATAACAAGTCATATACCGTTACAAAGCTATCAATGTCTAGTTTTCATAGGAATTTACAAATCATGAATCAGAGTTGAAACTCGAAAAGTTATAAGAACTGAATAGACAAATGTTAGAAGGGATTGCATTGCAAAATTGTAAAATAGGAAGGGCCAAACAACTAGTGGACTATTCACGCATTACTGTTCATCAGAATCCTACATTGGTTATTTATCACTTTTTCACTGAAAGGAAAGCCTATATAAGCACACCTTGGGCACACTTATCAAGGCATCTAGAAATCCTCTCTCTCCCTCTCTCTCTCCCTATAGGACACACTTGTAAGAATTCCAAGGAATCTTTTATAGTCTACTATTTTTTAGGTATTTTTATTGCTCTAAACCCGAAAAGGGAACGTCTTGAGAGCAAAATTTTTTCCTCCCTCCCATGTTCTCTTTTATTTTTCTTGCTTACTCTAAGCATGTTTAAGATTTGGCTTTATGCTTAGCAGCATATCTAGGGTTATTATGAATTGTGCTAACCCAATTATTTTTGCAAGAACGATAAGTGTGTCGAGGAAGGTCCGCGAACTTTCTTTTTTCAGAATCATGCTTAGGAATTTGCTTTCTTTGCGAATGCTTTGAACCATGATTAGGAGAACAATTTTAGAATCATGCTTTTGAGCACATGGTTAGAATCATGTTATGTTAGGAAAACTTATTTGCTTTGATGAAGGATAGGAAATTGCATTTTTTAGGTAGAATTACTATTTTGCCCTTCATGTTATAATTAGTCATTGTTTGAATTAGGATAGAATATGCGATGAATGCCATGTTTAAGCTAGAATAAGCCACGAGAATCATGTTTTAGGCTAGAAATGCCATGATGATACATAAAATGAATAATGCTATAATAAGCAATCAGTAGAATCGCCATGATAGAATTTATCAAAATCTAGACTAGAGTGCCATGATATTAGATTATGGTTTTGTATGATTTATACATGTATGAATATTTGTATATTGAGAAGTGCAATTGTATGATGCCATGAAGTAATGGTGGACTCACATTGATGGTGAGGGACCATGACTTATAATGAATATAATATACGAATGTATAGAATATTTTACTATTTTATTACAAGTGATGTGATCCTTGTTCCATTTTCCCATGTTTGAAAAGAAATACAATCCATTCTCCTCCCTCTTTCTTTGTATGAATATACAACTATTTTACTTGAACAATCACTTAACATGCTTAATAAAGATAAAAATGAGAATGCGTGCATAGAATGAACCATTTAAACGGACTAAATAACAGCATAAGATATTTTTATTTGGTATTTTTCAAGTGGAGGTCGAATTTACATCTAGGTAAGTCGAAAGACTCATACCTAACTTCTTGAACCTATCTCTGAACGAATGAGGGTAGTTTAAGTCCCGAAGCGAGGGATCGAATTGCCCCCATTCATTCCTAATTGAATAATTGGGTGGCGACTCCTTTCTTCAGATGTGCCCAAGGTTCAATTGTGTTCCCTTAAGTCTCGAAAGAGGCTTTGACACAGTGTCATAGTTATAAACACTATAGCCGGATGAAAGCCCCATTCACAACCAGCTATTGGCCAATAGCCAGGTGGCTATTAGATGGTTGGGCAACTGTCTGATGGTCGGCTGATCAATTTTCATTGGGCCCTTTCTTATTTTGTCATCCTTCAATACAACCCCTTCAAACAATTGTCCTTTCAATCATGCATAACTTTTTTAGTTCAACTTCGATTCATGATCTGTAAATTTCTAAAAAAGCTAGACATCTATAGCTTTGCAACGGTATATGACTTATCATTAAATTCTTCCTGGATTGGTTTCTATGATTTTCTAAAGTCATATGTTAGTTTTCAAGGCCTTTCACCAACTTCTTCTTACCCTTCTCTTATTGACTCTCAAAGGCATTTTAGTGATTTTCTTTGCTTGACACTCATCTAAATTTTATCATCGAGCCTAAAAAATGCAGTGTCTGTAACCATTTCTTGGTTTGGAGCAATAGATCGCCTGAAAACTTTAAACTAGAAAAGACTCCTTGAATTCTCAAGTATGTCTTCAAGAGAAAGAAGAGAGAATTCTTTAGAATTGGGTGTGTCTTGCAAAGTGAGAAGGGAGAGGTTTATATAGTTTAGGGTTGAAGTTGAAAATGGAAGAAAAAAATCAAAAAATGAAGCTGAAAATGGTTGGCCGTCTATCTCCAAATAGTCGCGTGGTTTTCTGACAATTGGCCGACCATCACTCAACACTTGGGTAGCTATCAAATAGCCAAGGGGTTATTCTAGACAGTTGGTTGTTATCGCCTCGGCCTTTCGTATTTTTTCATCTTTCAGTGTTGTCCTTCTAGACCTTTAACTATTCAATAGCATATAACTTCTCGAATTCAACTTCAATCTGTTATCCAAAAATTTCTACAAAAACTAGACATTAGTTGCTTCACAACGGCATATGGCTCACCGTCAGATTCCTCCTAGATTAATTTCCATGAATTTTTGAAATCATATGTTAGTTTTTGAGACCTTTCATCAATTCCTTCTCACCTTCCCTTTCTTGGCCTCCAAGGGTATTTTGAACATTTTCTTTACTTGACATTCATCTTTATTCCTTGATCGAGCCTAAAAAATTTAGTGTCTACAATGATCTATTTCTATTTGGTATTTCCTAAATGGAGGCTAGATTTGTATCTGGGCAGGTCAAATGACTCGTACCTAACTTCCCGAGCCCATCTCTGAAGACATAAGTGTAGTTTAGGTCTCGAAGCGAGAGATCAGATTGTCCCCATTCATATCCAATTGAAGAATTGGGTGGCGACTCCTTTCTCCGGACATGCCTATGGCTAGTTCGTATTTTTCTAAGTCTCAAAAGAGGCTTCGACATAGTATCGTGGTTGTAAACGCTCTAGCAATATAAAAGCCCCATTCATAGTGGCGACTCTGATAGGAATAAGAGAACTTGATTTCGATCGGTATACCAAATTCTAATACCTCGTGTCAATATAATAAATCACTGTATCACTACACTTTTGTAAACAATGAGCATGAACTGTCTAACTTAAATTTATGGCATTGGCTTGAGAAGTCTTTGGCTCCATTCGACCCGTAGATGACTCATGTTGGTGTCACCACCTTGATCACAAATGATTGACTTGGTATAAAAAGATATTGGCCCAAAAGGACATCTCTCACTAGAAGGAGCCTAGACCATTAGACCCTTGGCACTCAAGCCGCATAAATGGCTCTAAAAACTTCCGATAGGATGAATATCCGAAATCCATGTTGAATTGCATGTAAATTCCCCACGATTAGAATAACATCAACTAAAACCTCATGGAACCATGAATGAATGCCGCCTGTCATGTCACCTATAAGAAAAAAAATAGGGACATGTGCCATGAGTTAAGGTTATCATGACGTTTTGAAAACCATGTTAGAATTAGAAGAGATAATCTTGTGTTCCCACATCCCATAATAATGACTTGGGAATCAGGCCAAAACTCCTAAGAATAGAGACTCGACCTCACATCTGTAGGAAAAATAAAGTTAGAAGGCTAAAAGCGTGTTTATGCACATGAATGAGCATGCATCATATCATGCATACATGCATATATGCATGGCATTAACACCTTTGTTTTGCAACCATCATAGCTTAGGTTAGATGAGGTGGTCATTTAACAAGGCAAGAAGAACCAGTTGATGAAATGGATGCACCTAACAACAACAATGAAATGGCTCAATTGAGCACTTATATGATTGCACTCTAACAACAAGTGACTTGACTCGTTGAAGCACTCCAAAATAAGCTGAACTGCATGAATTAGTCTCCACCCAAGGGGAATGGTGGTGAAGATGGTGAGACTTCTCAAGGTAGAGATAGGTGGGAAAAGCCCAGTCAACCAAGAGGAACCCGAATAACTCAAGTAGTTGGCCAAAGACATCAAGAAAGTCCAATCCCTCTTGAAGAAGAATGGGGCTGAAAGGGGTCGAAAACCTAGATGACATCTTACCCATTGGAGACAACAATTTACTACCAATGTTTCGTCTGCTAGACTTGCTCAAGTTCAATGGAGAAGGCAATCCAAAGACACGTTAGAGATAGTATGCATTTCTCATGGCCACCACTCCTTTGAATAAGGACTATATCTTGAAGTACTTCATGCTATCCTTAGAAAGCGATGTGGTAGTATGGTATTACGATCTTCCCAAAAGAGTTTGACAAGATTGGGAAGAGCTATCAAAACATTTTGTAGAGCAATATTACCACAACACCCAACTGGGGGTAACTTGGAGGGATTTGGAGATGACATGCCAAAAGCCCAATGAGACTTTCTTAGAATATCTAGTCTGTTAAAGGATCAAAGCCGCCATGATGACCATGAGGCCTATGGAGAAAGACCAAGTCTATATGGTGATCAACGGGTCCCATGCCTACATTAGTGATAGACTGACGGGGCTTCCAATCAAAACCTTTGAAAATTTATATTATTCGGGCATCCAAATAAAAGATTTGAAGGCTAGGCAGAGGAGAAGCAACAACAAAAATCAAGAGCAATACGAGCGATTCAGCGGATCAAACAGTGAGGATGCATAAGTGCATGGGAGAATCCTTAACCTAGGGAAAGAAAAACGATGCTTCAAAGTGTTTTGTCTTAGGAATGATGCAGGAGTTATGTATTCTTTTGATGATCATTAACAAAATAATGGCACTCATTGGAAACATATTTTTGGTAATACATGAGATTGTGTTGTTTGCATGCACGACTCTTTTTGTTAGATGAGTTTCATTCTTTATTCTTTAATCATTTGAACACGATAGCCATGAATATGAAACTTTATGTTAATTAGAGAAAATTTATGTGAATAAAACTTGGTGTTCATATCTCAAAAGACTCTAGAACCTGTTTGATCACCACTCGAGGTGAAATTCTAGGCATCATAACACAAAGGAAGTGATTTAGGCTTTCTTTGCATCGATTGAACCTTTCAAGCATACCTATACTTACTTCATGTTTGCTCCCTATTAAGCCTAATCAAGCACTTTCTTTCTCTAACCATAAAATTTATCCTAACACTAGAAAATTTTTCCTTACGTAGTATCGTTCACTCATAATATATGAACATTATAGAAAAGAGCATTGAGAGCCATGTTCATAGGGGAATGAAAAGAAGTTCACAAGTTTTTGTGCAATTTTGAGCTTGAAAAAAGAAGCAAAAAAAAAAGGGAAGAAAGAAAAGAGAAAAAGAAAGAGAGAGAAAACGAAACAAAAGAAGGAAAAGAAGGAAAAAGAAAAGAAGAGTGTTCATCCCATTGCACGTAAAGTGTAAGGGTGTAGCCACTCAAAATCAAAGGCAAAGCAAACATGGTAGGTGAAAGCTCAAAATTTACAGGTACAAATGGAAGAAGTTGATGCTCTCAATTAAACCTATATGGTTGTCTGATTACGGGTGAGATAACCTTATACTCTGCTTTATCATATGTCAACCCCAGCCTATAAATATAAGCTTGATAAATCCCTACATCAGTGGAGAGTGGTATGAAAAGTAGGCTTATGGTAGTCCTTTTATCTTTAGAGACTGATCACTAGTTTCTATTTGTATAAAGCTATCTGACTCTTAACAAGTGAAGTATGATTAGGTACACACACACACACACACACACACGAGAAGAATCTCGAATGAAATAGTTATGGCTTAGAGTCGAAATTGTGAACAACCACGAGGTCAATATATTACCTTTAAGCTATCGAATTTGAAAAATCTTTAAAGAATTCAAATGAGAATCAAATTGATGCACAACTCACATTCAAAATTTCAACTTGTTATTGTAGCAATTGGGTTTATTGAAAACATGTTAGAAAGAAGAAGGTATACCAACAATTTCCATTTAGGATATCAAAGAAACAACTTTGCCACCAATAATGAAGAAGCACGATATATCAAAGTTAACCATTTTGTCTAGCATGGATGTCTACAAAGAAGGAGGAATAGTGTCTTAAAGCTAGATGAAGAAATTCCCAAAGACAATACTAAACTTTTCATAGAGGGGGTAAAGAATTACCCATTCATCTTCAGAAGTGCAAAGAAGTAAGGGATAAAGAGTTATCCAATTATCTTGAGTAAGAAATGAAATAACGGGACAAAGAATTGCCCCAATCATTTTGAAAATCATTGCAGATATTATCCCAATCATCTCAAAGGAAGTGTAAGAAATGGTGCTAGAATTGGTAGGCTCTCTACTAACCGAATAAGAAAAGAATGCCTACTAGGTCAAAAACCTGCAAGGGCAGCTTAGACAAAAATTAAGGCAAGCCCGCTAAGCTAAAAACCTGAAAGGTCAGCTTAGGCAAAAGTTAGGGCATGAAAGAAAAGAAGAAAAGAAAGTTAGGGCAAGCTCTCTATGTCAAAAACCCAAAAGAATAGCTTAGGCAAAAATTATACCGTAAATAAAAAGAAGAAGAAGAAGAACCCGCTAAGTCGAAAACCCGAAGGCCGACTTAGTCAAAAGTTAGGGTTAAAAGAAAAGTAGCTAAAGAAGTAGAAAACTGCAATCGAATCTCTGACTCAAACCCATCCTAACACGATCCAGTCCAATCAATGTCTCAACCAGAATCAAGGGCACAGCTGTGAAACCTAGGCCTATTTGAGGAATGATAAGCAACGTCACCAAGACCAAACAGAGAGACTAATGGAAACCGTGTAAGAAGGAAGAACTAAACGAGGCGAAGTCAAACGGATGTACTCCTATCCATCATCTCAAGTACAGACATGATAGAAGACAATGTCATTCTACCACTTCTAATGCAAATGCTCATGGTAGAAATTAGAAAGTCAAAAGAGTTAGTAAGACATCGATGGCATTAGAATTTGATGAGTAAGAAACAAATATGGCAGAGAATTCCACATACAAAGGGTAAAGCTCTTACCTATTGAAGTGAAAGAGACAATCGTGAGAATCACAAAAGGTCATGCAATTCTTGAGAAAGGGTATGTTGAGCTTTACACGTCGAAAGATTGTAGAGAGCACTGAATTCGAGTTGCTCCCACTTGTCATCCTTTGGAAGCCTTAACAGAGGTTAGAAAGGCTTGGAAGAAAGTGAAGTAGAAGGGAAAAAGAATAGTTGATGATGATAGTCTTCACTCCTCATCACCATTATCATCAGTATCAAGAAACAGCAACATAAGCCTGAAGGCACTTGATCCCTCGCCCCAAACGAGCTTTCACTTAATGACTTGTCCAATCCAAGAAAGCAACACTATACACACTAAATTTTCAATGCTGATAAAGGAATGAAGATGAATGTCGAGCAAAGGAAATGATCAAATTGCCCTTGGAGGCCAAGAATAGAAGGGTAAGAAGGACTTGATGAATTATCTTGAAAATTGACATATGACTCCAAAAATTGATAGAAATTAATCTAGGAGAAGTCTGATGATGAGTCATATATTATTGTGAAACGACAGATGTCTTGTTTTGTATAAATTTATTGATTGCAAATCGGAGTTAAATTTGAGAACTTATGTGCGATCAAATGGACAAAGGTTGAAGGGATCACATCGCAAAAGGTTGAAATAGGAAGGGCCACATAGAAAGCAACCGGCCAGCTGACAAACAGCCGCTCAATGATGAACACTTAAATATGCATGTGTAATAAGAGTTTAGTTCATCATATTACATTAATAGTGTCATTAAATTCCTCAACTTAAGCATATTTGTAGCATTTGCATCTTTGGAATTAATTTCTCTTAATTTTGGTTTTGTTACAGGTTTGGTAAAATGGGCATAACTCTCTATTTATAGATCAGAATGATACAATTATTAATGTTTTGGAAAGCTGATTTAATTTTCCACAAGATTGCATTTCACAAGCATCATCAAATTCGGGCTCTTAGTGGACCAAAATTGGGCTTGAAGTGAACCCATCTACAGTCTCGGCCCAGTCTGACCATGCCTCAGTATTTGGACCGTATCTCTCAAAATACGTATCCAAATTGTTCAAATCAATATGTTCTAGAAAGCTGAGAGAAATATATACAACTTTCATGAATACATATGATTAAAATTCACAATATTTCGATGTCAAAACTGATGGTCAAAGTCGGTGCATAATGATCCCAATTGTCAAAGATATTTACAACTAATATTTGACAATTATGCGCTTGTAATTTGACAAGTTTGCCCCTGGATGTATCTATAAATAGAGGTGCCTTGTGACCCATTGGGGCATCTTGACCTTAGCTGGAACATTTTGGCTTTAGCTAGCATCTTGTATTGTGTTTTGTGTGTTTATGTTATTAATGAATTTCCTTTTTCTTGCATTTTATTTTCTTTCTATTATAATGTTCTTCTAATTTCTCTTTTGCTAAGGTGAAAGGGTGAAACCCTTGATATGAGAATAAGGATTCTCTAACCCTTAATATGTGCTTAATAATCTTAATCTTATAATGTTTATTCAATATGATTTATATTTAATTTCTTAATCAATCTTGACACCACTCGTAAAGTGGAGGTCTTGATCCATTGTCGACAATCCTTGGCACATCAAATGCTTGGATCCTTTCTAGATGATGTATGGTTCTTCCTTACCGACTGAATCTAGTTAGGAACCTCTAGATTTGTTGTAGACATATGGTGATTGGCACATTGGATGCTTGAACCCATTTACAAGAAGTGGTATAAATATTGGTAATGAAACAAATATAATTCATATAACTAAAATGGGTTAATTATCCTTATTTGAAATATCAAGGGCGGATCCCCTAACCTTAGCCTTCATTGTTATTGTGTTAATTCCTCTTGTATTTTAATTGTTCTATTGTTTATGAACTTTTTATTTTATTTACTATGGTAGGTTCTACCACCTTATGAAATTGTTCTTTAATTTACTATGGTTGGTTATACCACCTATTTCCATGGATGGTTTTACCTCCTCTTGCTTTTTGTTTTATATTTGAATGGTCGGTAATACCGCCTACCATCTTACATATTTATTGATATTATCTTATCATTTCTTTGAATTATTCATATCATATTTGCTTATCTTATAATTTGTAACGCTAAAATCCCCTTCCTCGTGGATCGACCCCGGTCTCACCGGGTTTTATTACTTCGACACTCCTATACTTGGGAGACAATCCTTTTTCGGATGTGTCAAGTTTTTGGCGCCGTTGCAGGGGAAGGTAAAAATTGGCGTGCAAAATTGTAAGTGTTCTCTTTTCTCATCTTAGATCTAAATTTTTTATTTTTGTGTGTTCATCTTTTGCTCTCTTTCTTCTCCCTTTCTTGCATGAAAATTTGGTCACGAACATCTAGTGGTAGACTTGTTAGAAAAACATCATCTTCCTTAGAAAACATGGCCAACAATCATGAGGAAATATTCACGGATGAAGGGGACAACCGTTCGCAACAAAATGATCAAAACCAACGAAGAACCTACAATCCTGGTTGGAGAAATCATCCAAATTTTAGCTGGAAAAATGATAATCATGCACAATCTTCACAAGTCCCTTTTCAAACACGACAAAATTTTCAAAATTCTCATGATCATGTATATGCTCCTCCTCCTAGGAATGACTTTGAAGAAACATTACATTCATTCATTATAAAGCAAGAGACTTTCAATAGTCAAACTGCTCAAACACTAGCAAATTTGTCAGAAACTCTTGCAAAATTTGCATCTACATGTAGCATCCAAGAGAAAGGAAAATTTCCTTCTCAAACATTGCAAAACCCCAAAGATCAATCTAACTCAAATGCAGGGAATTCAAATAACCATTATTTTGACCAAGCCAAGTCAGTCATGACCCTTCGCAATGGTAAGGTTGTTGAAAAACACATTCCTAATCCTTGTGAGAAAGAAGAAGAATCGATCTCTAAAGGACAGGAAGAGGTTGCCAACCCAACACCTAGCGAAGAAGAAACCAAATCCTCATCTGTGCCTCCATTTCCTCAAGCATTAGCTACACCAAAGAAGCCAACTCACAATTCTGAAATCTTTGAAATTTTCAAACAGGTAAAGGTCAACATTCCCTTGCTTGATGTGATCAAACAGGTACCTTCTTATGCAAAGTTTTTGAAAGACTTGTGCACTGTGAAAAGAAAACTAAATATGAAAAAGAAGGCCTTTCTAGCCGAGCAAGTAAGTGCTATTCCTTCAAAATAATAATACAGTGAAATATAAGGATCCAGGTTGTCCTACAATTTCATGTGTTATTGGAGACCATAAAATTGAACAAGCTTTACTTGATCTTGGTGCTAGTGTGAATTTGCTTCCATACTCGGTTTTTCAAAAACTCAATCTAGGTGAGTTAAAACCAACTTCTGTGACTCTTTTGCTTGCTGATAGATCAATTAAAGTACCAAGAGGAATAGTAGAAGATGTGTTAGTTCAAGTCGATAAATTCATTTACCCAGTGGATTTTATCGTCTTGGACACACAACCAGTGGAAGTAAGCAATTCAATTCCTGTTATTTTAGGGTGTCCATTTCTAGCTACTTCTAATGCTTTGATTAATTGCAGGAATGGAGTCATGAAGCTATCATTTGGGAACATGACATTAGAACTTAATGTTTTTAATATGTGCAAACAACCAAATGAAAACGAAGATGAAGTTGATGAAGCCAATGTAATTGAATCTATTGTGGAAGATCACATCCAAAAAGGGAGTTCTTCTGACCCTTTGGAAACTTCTCTAGTGAATTCATTAGAATCAAGCATGGAACTAGAGTCTGATCTTTCTGATATATGCTCTTTATTGGATTGTGCACAGGTGATGGAAAAAGGCTCAAAATCAAGATTTGAAGAATTGGGGCAAATGAATGAAAGCAAGGAAGATGAAGCTCCCAAGCTAGAATTGAAGCCCTTACCTGAAGGACTGAAATATGCATATCTTGGGGAGAATCAGACATATCCGGTGGTAATTTCTTCATCCCTCACATGCGAGCAACAAGGTAAGTTGATAGAAGTGCTTAAAAGGCATAAAAATGCAATTGGGTGGACTTTAAAAGATATAAAAGGCATTAACCCTTTAATTTGCACACATAGAATACATTTAGAGGAAAATGCCAAAACATCTCAACAACCTCAAAGGAGATTAAATCCACACATGAAAGAGGTCATTAGGGCTGAAGTTCTCAAACTACTTGATGTGGGAATTATCTATCCTATTTCTGATAGTAAGTGGGTAAGCCCTACACAAGTAGTACCTAAGAAATCTGGCATTACAGTAGTTAAAAATGAAAAGGGTGAATTATTGCCAACTCGTGTCTCATCTAGTTGGAGGATGTGCATTGATTATAGAAAATTAAATGCTGTCACTAGAAAAGACCATTTTTCCCTTACCCTTCTTGACCAAATTCTTGAAAGAGTAGCAGGAAACCCCTACTACTGCTTTCTTGATGGATACTCAGGCTACTATCAAATCCCCATTGCACTTGAAGACCAAGAAAAGACCACATTCACGTGCCCCTTTGGCACTTTTGCATTTAGGAGAATGCCTTTTGGACTTTGTAATGCCCCAGCCACTTTTCAAAGATGCATGTTAAGCATTTTCAGTGACATGGTTGAGCATTGTTTAGAAGTTTTCATGGATGATTTAACTGTCTTTGGAAACTCTTTTGATAATTGTCTTGAAAATTTAGAAAAAGTCCTAAAAAGGTGTGTAGAAAAAGGTCTTATTTTGAATTGGGAAAAATGTCATTATATGGTCACTTCAGGAATTGTTTTAGGTCATGTGGTGTCTTCTAAAGGAATTGAAGTGGATAAAGCAAAAGTGGAATTAATTTCCCATTTGCCTCCACCAAAAACAGTTAAAGAGGTTCGTTCATTCTTAGGGCATGCTGGATTTTATAGGAGGTTCATAAGAAATTTCAGTGCTATATCTAAACCTCTTTGTAACCTCTTAATAAAAGATACTTCCTTTGAATGGACTCAAGAATGTCAAAATGCCTTTGATACATTAATTGGGCTTTTAACAACTGCTCCAATTATGCAATCTCCTGATTGGTCCTTGCCTTTTGAATTGATGTGTGATGCAAGTGACTATGCCGTTGGTGCTGTCTTAGGACAAAGAAAAGAAGGTAAGCCTTATGTAATATACTATGCAAGTAGGACTTTAAATGATGCACAAATGAATTACACAACAACTGAAAAAGAACTACTTGCAGTAGTATTTGCATTGGACAAATTTCGTTCTTATTTAATTGGCTCTCCAACAATTGTTTACACTGACCATGCAGCTGTGAGATATTTAATGACTAAACAGGATGCAAAACCTAGATTGATACGGTGGATCTTATTGCTCCAAGAATTCAACATCACAATAAAGGATAAGAAAGGAGCCGAAAATGTCGTTGCTGATCATCTTTCAAGACTAATGACAGAGACATTAATTGAAACCTCACCTATCAATGATTCTTTTCCTGATGAATTTTTATTTTCTGTTGCTACTGTACCTTGGTTTGCTAACATTGTACATTTTCTTGCGACAGGGAAAATGCCACCTCATTGGAATGCTCAAGACAAAAGAAAATTTTTAACCGAGGTGAAAAATTTTTACTGGGATGACCCATATCTGTTCAAATATTGTCCAGACTAAATAATGAGAAGATGCATACCGGACAATGAGGTAAGTAGTGTCATTAACTTTTGTCATTCTGAAGCATGTGGAGGACATTTTTCATCTAGAAAAACAGCTGCTAAGATCTTACAATGTGGATTTTAGTGGCCCACCTTATTTAAAGATGCACATGCATTTTGCAAAACGTGTGAAAATTGTCAAAAAATTGGGATCTATTTCAAAAAACAATGATGCTTGTGAAATCCCATTTTGTCGTTGAAATCTTTTGACTGTTGGGGTATGGATTTATGGGACCCTTTCCCCATCATTGGTTTCGTGTAATCCTTGTTGCAGTTGGACTATGTTTCAAAATGGGTGAGGCAATTCCATTGTCGAAAACAAATGATCACAAAACAGTTGTCAAATTCTTGAAGGCAGAATATCGTAAGTAGATTTGAATTCCTGAGCCATTATTAGTGATTGGGGTACACATTTTTGTAACAAACCATTTGAAACTTTAATGAAGAAATATGGAATAACCCATAAAATTTCTACACCTTATCACCCGCAAACAAGTGGACAAGTTGAATTAGCTAATAGGGAGATAAAAACAGATCTTAGAAAAAACGGTTAACCCAAATCGTAAAGATTGGTCTTTAAGACTTAAGGATGCACTTTGGGCTTACCGAACTGCTTTCAAAACATCATTGGGAATGTCTCCTTATAGATTAGTTTATGGAAAACTTTGTCACTTGCCGGTGGAAATTGAACATAAAGCTTATTGGGCCATTAAAATATTTAACACAAACTTGAATGATGCTTGCAAGTTACGAAAACTCCAACTGAGTGAACTTGAAGAAATCAGGAATGAGGCTTATGAAAATTCTAAAATCTACAAAGAAAAAATGAAGGTTTTTCATGACAAATTTAGTGTTAGAAAATCTTTTGAACCTTCACAAAAAGTTCTTTTGTATGATTCAAGGTTGCATTTATTTCCTGGTAAACTTCGGTCACGTTGGACTGGGCCTTTCATTGTTAAAAATGTTTTCCCTTATGGAGCAGTTGAAATTGAGAACCCAAAGAATGGTCATGTGTTTAAAGTTAATGGACAACGGTTAAAACCATTCTTTGAAAATTTTGACCAAAATGAAGAGTCCCTTGCTTTAGTCGATCCTTTTTAAGGATTGATTTTTCCCGGTCAAGTGGCGGATACGGTACTCCGTGACTTTTAAAGTCCGTTTTTCAGTTCCCTAAAAACTGTTGCCCACCTTGCATCCATTTTCTTTTCTTCTCTTGCATTTTCTTCACATGGATACCATTCTCTCAAATCTGCACAAACATTTTCCCTCTCTTTCTCAAAATGATTTGCTTAAAATTTATAAAGCTCGCGCAGAAAGACTAAGGATGTTGATGTGTAAGGGTATTCCTGCTGATTTAAGATGGTTCTCATTGAAGCCAAGAGTTCGATTCTCTTGTGAGTTCAGCATAATTCTTTTTCCCATATGCCAGGTTGGGAAAAAGCTCTTATGCCCAAAACAGCGAAGAGCGAAAAAGGTTACAAGTTGTCCCAGATGTGCAGAATGGACTTGTAACCAGCGTTGCCGCTCTTGGGATATTTTCGCTCTAACAATCGAGAGGATAAACTATAGGCATCAAGAATAGAACTGGTAAGGAGTTCTTTGATGATATCCGAACGACTCTTGAGACGCATTCTTGTGGACTTGTGCAGCGTGAAATTTTAATTGTGGACCCAATTCCGAGATGAGCAGGAACGCTATAGTCTTGGGAATCTGACTCAAAACGACCCTGTTTGCCAGTTTATAAGAAACTGGATGGTAAGCATATCCCCAACTCATAGAAGGTGTTTAAGCCGTTTCTGGACGTAAAACCAGAGGAAGATGTGAGCCACAGTCACAACTACCTGTACATATGCATGCGTGCCATCATTTTTTAATTTTAATACCTCATTGCTGTCATTTTTTAATTTGTATCTTTTGTTTGACTTATGGTGTCTTATTTCATCATCTTTTGACCTTTTTTTGCATTATTGTCAACTTTTTCAACAAACAATCGAGCTACCTAGATAGATATCATTATTAACATACCTTTTTACACTCTATAAATACCACATGTCTTGTTCTCTTCTTCACACATAGTTAGAGAGTCACATAGACATGGAGGGAAATTCAAAACGTCGAATCTAAAGGATATGTGTATTCTGTGGATCTCGACCAGGTAAAAGTGAAGAGTTCGTAGAAGTAGCGAATTATCTTGGTAGGCTACTGGCTGAAAGAAAGATTCATGTGGTTTATGGGGAAGGTAGCCTCGGGTTAATGGGTTGTGTGTCAACAGCTGCACATGTAGGGGGTACTCAAGTCTTAGGAGTTATTCCTAAAGCTTTGGCTGTAGAAAGTATTGTTGGAAAAATGGTTGGGAAGGAGTTACAAGTCTCCTCTATGCATGAACGCATGGCACATATGCTCATCAATTCAGATGCCTTTATTGCTTTACCAGGTGGCTTTGGCACTCTTGAAGAAATTTTTCAAATTGCCTCTTGGCCCCAACTGAATCTCCATCAAAAACCCATAAGTTTGTTGAATGTTAAAAATTTCTTTGATCCTTTGATAAGTTTTGTTGATGCAGCTGTGGAATAGAATTTTATCCCTCATTCAGTGAGAAAGATCCTTATTTCTGCCACTTCTGCTGGTGAGCTACTTGACAAATTACAAGAAGTTGAGTATGAACCTGACCCAGCTAGTACTCAAATTAATTGGGCAGAAGGGCAAAACAAAAAGTGCAAATTGGATTTGAATCTCCGTTTGTAATTTTTTTCTTCTTGTCCTTTATTTATTTTATTTTATTTTTAGCATGTTATTTTATGAGTCTTTCAGGTCATCTCTCTTGAATAACAGAAGCTTCAGGTAATGTCTCCTATACTTTATCTCTCTACATTTAAACATTGAGGACAATGTTTCATTTGGATTGGGGGGAAGGATAGTAGACATAATGTGTCCTGAATTTCCTTTTTCTTAAAAAAAAAAAGCGAGTTAGTAATTAGATTCAGAGTGCGGTGTAAGGAGTTCAAATCCTCTCGAGACGCATTCTGGGTCAGGAATGGCAGAGTAGGGAGGACCAGTCTGAACTCTTGAAACCCATTCTAACCAATTTGTCATTTTATTCTTGCATTTTTTAAGACATATTTGATATTATTTAGTCTTGATTTTTGAATTTTATAACGAGGAGGTCTTATTCATTTCACTTTGAATCATTCAAATCTATGAACTCTCAAAACCTTATCATTTAATAAATTGTGTGCTTATGTGCTCATTAAGCGAGTATCTATGAATCTTTCTTCACACACACACATACCTTGATGTATGATTATGGGTAGCGAAATGAAATATTGCAATATTTGAGTTCTTTTGTTTTGTTTAGGATAACAACAAAAGGAAGGGGAAAGTTTAAAAAAAAAATGAAAAAAGAAAAAAAGAGAGAAAGCAATGGTGGATAAGTTTGGTCTTGTAGCCTCTTTAATTCGAGCGATTAAGCCCGAGGGGTGCCTCAACACCTAATACCCTAAGCCCAACTGGTTTGGGAGCTATTGGCCCAAAGCTCGCTACATGGATTAAGGAGAAAGCTGAATGGGATTGAACATTGCACTATCCACAGTTTCTAAGCAAAAATAAAGCATCGACAACCCGAGTCGTTAAGCTCGAAGGGGTGCCTTAACACCTAATGCCCTAAGGCCAACTGGTCTGGGAGTCATTAGCCTAAGGCTCGCTACATGGGTTAAAGATGCATTCTTTCAAAAAAAAAAAGAAAAAAAAAAGAAAAAAATGTATAAAATGAATATCCCCTACCTAAGGTTGTCAGCCTTAACAAATACTAGAACCGATATGGCTTATTTCTAATAAGCCCCATAGTCATGTGTCAACTAAGCACAAAAGAAGGTTTGTGGATATCTTGATTGAAGGGTACATGAGTCATTTAAAAAAAAAATCAGTTGAGAGTTTGTTTATTTGGATAAAATCAAGGAGAGTGCAATAATGACCACCTTGGATGTAAAATTCTATAAATCACTTCTAAATAATAACGCTTTAATTGCTAGGAACTAGCAATAAGCTAGTTGGGAGGTGTGATGAACACTTAAATATGTATGTTTAATAAGAGATTAATTCATCATATTGCATTAACAGTGTCATTAAATTCCTCAACTTAAGCATATTTTTAGTCTTTGCATCTTTGGAATTAATTTTCTCTTAATTTTGGTTTTGTTACAGGTTCGGTAAAATGGGCATAACTCTCTATTTATAGATCAGAATGGTGCAATTCTTAATGTTTTTGAAAGCTGATTCAATTGTCTACAAGATTGCATTTCACAAGCATAATCAAATTCGGGCTCTTAGTGGACCAAAATTGGGCTTGAAGTGAACCCATCTACAGTCTCGGCCCAGTCTGACCAGGCCTCAGTATTTTGACCGTATCTCTCAAAATACGTATCCAATTTGTGCAAATCAATATGTTATAGAAAGCTGAGAGAAATATCTACAACTTTTATGAAGACATGTGATTAAAATTCACAACATTTCGATGTCAAAATGGATGGTCAAAGTCGGTGCCTAATGATCCCAATTGTCAAAGATATTTACAACTAATATTTGACAATTATGCCCTTGTAATTTGACAAGTTTGCCCCCGGATGTATCTATAAATAGAGGTGCCTTGTGACCCATTAGGGCATCTTGGCCTTGGCTGGAACATTTTGGCTTTGGCTAGAATCTTGTATTGTGTTTTGTGTGTTTATGTTATTAATGAATTTCCTTTTTCTTGCATTTTATTTTCTTTCTATTATATGTTCTTCTAATTTCTCTTTTGCTAAGGTGAAAGGGTGAAACCCTTGATATGAGAATAAGGATTCTCTAACCCTTAATTTTTGCTTAATAATCTTAATCTTATAATGTTTATTCAATATGATTTATATTTAATTTCTTAATCAATCTTGACACCACTCGTAAAGTGGGGGTCTTGATCCATTGTCGACAATCCTTGGCACATCAAATGCTTGGATCCTTTCTAGATGATGTATGGTTCTTCCTTACCGACACGAATCTATTAGGAACCTTGATTTGTTGTAGACATATGGTGATTGGCACATTGGATGCTTGAACCCATTTACAAGAAGTGGTATAAATGTTGGTAATAAAACAAATATAATTCATATAACTAAAATGGGTTAATTATCCTTATTTGAAATATCAAGGGCGGATCCCCTAACCTTAGCCTTCATTGTTATTGTGTTAATTCCTCTTGTACTTTAATTATTCTATTGTTTATGAACTTTTATTTTATTTACTATGGTAGGTTCTACCACCTTATGAAATTGTTCTTTAATTTACTATGGTTGGTTATACCACCTATTTCTATGGATGGTTTTACCTCCTCTTGCCTTTTGTTTTATATTTGATTGGTCGGTAATACCGCCTACCATCTTACATATTTATTGATATTATCGTGCCATTTCTTTGAATTATTCATATCATATTTGCTTATCTTATAATTTGTAACGCTAAAATCTCCTTCCTCGTGGATTGACCTCGGTCTCACCGGGATTATTACTTCGACACTCCTATACTTGGGAGACAATCCTTTTTCGGATGTGTCAACTGGTCACATCCGACCTTAGAGAGGTACCTTAGTTCTTGAGTGGGCACACCTTTTTGTAGGAGTGGAAAAGGAAAGAAGATGATAAGAAGTCTGACAGAATGAAGGTGAGGGCGACGACGTCAAGATGGAAGAAGGAAGGACAAAGTGAGAGTACTTTATCAACCTTTTGCGTCTCAAAAACCTCTCCAAAGTAAGGGGTAAGCTATAGACACTAGATTTTTTAGGCTTGATGATGAAATGAAGATGAATATAGAGTAAAGAAAATGATTGAAATGCCCTTGGAAGCTAAAGAGGAAAGGGGTGAGAAGGAATTGATGAAGGGTCTCGAAAACTAGCATATGAATTAAAAAAATCACAAAAATTAATTCAAAAGAATTCTATTGATGACTCATATACCATTGTGAAGATGGGGATGTCTAGTTTTTTTAAAAATTTACGGATCACAAATCAGAGTTGAATTCGAAAAATTATGTGTAATAGAACAAACGAAGGTCAGAAAGGATTGCACTTAAAAGTGGTAAAATAGGAAAGACTGAAGGTGAACAGCCACTCACCGGTTTGCCAACAGCCTCCCGGCTGTTGGTCATGTATATTCAAAAATTTGCATTAAGGACCTTCCATATTTGTTTCTTTGCTTGCTTTTTCAATCCAATCCCTCTCCTATATAAACAGCCCTCCTCTTCAATCTGCAAGACAACCATAAGTCCTTTCTTCTCCCTCTTGAAGACATGCTTGAGAATTCAAGAAGTCTTTTCCATTTTAATATTTTTTAGGCATCTAATATTGCTCTACACTTGAAAAGGGCATGTCCTAAGAGTAGTTCACTCTTCTTGCCCCTTTTTCTAATTTATTTTTCTTACTTAGATTAAGCATGATTAGGTTGTTTATGGTTATAATTAGCATGTTTACGATTTTTTTTATGCTTAAAAGCATATTTAGGGGTTATTATGAATTGTTCTAACCCTTGTTTGTTTTGCAAAATGGATAAGCGTGTCGAGGCAAGTCCGCTTTCCTTTCTTTATTAGAATCATGCCTAGGGGCTTATGTTCTTCGTGAAAGATTAGAAACATGCTTAGGAGCACATGTCTCTAGAATCATGCTAGGAGAACTTATGATTACTTTGAAGTATGGTAGGAAATAGCATAGAATAAGGGTGAATTACTATAATTACCCTGAATTGGGCTAGAATAGCCATGTTTGATCATGATTGATGTGAACGGGGTAGAAATGCCAAGTTTAGGCTAGAAATGCCATGATTTCTTATAAATTATTATGAATTGGCTATAATTGCCATGTTTACGTAGAATTACCATGATAGAATTATCAAATCTAGATAGAAGTGCCACGATTCTAGATTATAACTTTAGTTATAATTTTAATTAACTGATATGAACATATGGATGAATATACTATGTTTAATTGTATGATGCCATGAAATGGTGGAGGACTCGCGTTGAAGGTGAGGGACCATCATTTAGAATAATTGAATGTATATTTGAATAATGCCATGAAAAAGGCTTCATAGACATTGAATAGACTCATATATGGTGGTGAGGAATTCATTATCTATCGAATCTTAATTTGAATGTTTGTACTAAATATGCATGAATAGACTTTTATTATAGAGTTCTTGATTTATATGAATGCGATATTTTGAAGAGTTTAGAAGTAGAATCACTTTACTTTATTGTTGAAGAACAATTGATGTAATCCTCTTTCTATTCCCCCCATGTTTGAAAAGGAACATAACTCTATTCTCCTCCATCTTTCTTTGTATGAATATAAAACTGTCTTGATTGAATATCACCTTACATGTCTTAAAGAAGATCAAATTGGAATGTGTGCATAAAAAGGAGCAACTTAGGTGGACTATATAACAATAGGAGTTATTTTAATTTGGTATAACTTAGTGGAGGACAGATTTTGATCCAGGTAAGGCGAATGACTTGCACCACATGAAAAACTGTGTTTAGCGACAAATTTTTTTGCGACGAAATAAAATTCGTTGCTAAAGGCCACTTTTTGCAATGAAATTTGTATTTCGTTGCTGTATCTCATCGTAAAAAAAAAAAGGAAAAGAATTTTTTCTGAATTCTCTTTAGCGACAGTAATGCGTCGCAATATACAATTTATTACGATGAAAAACTAAATCGTAGCTATATAGGTAGACGAAATGCAGGAAAGCTTTTAGCGACGATAAATTCGTCACATAAAATTGCTTTTAGTGATGAAATTTCCTTGTAGAATCTCATAACAAAATAAGGAAAAATAAGAAAAAAAATAATCTGGGAAACCTTTTAGCGACAAAAAATTCCTCACAGAAAGTTTCATATATTTCTTTCAACGACAAAATTTCGTCGCAAAATCTCATAAGAAAATGAGGGGAAGATGCAATATAAGAAACCTTTGAGCGACAAATAAGTCCCCGCAGAAAGTTTCCTATATCGCTTTCAGCAACGAAATTTCGTCACAGAATCCGATTACAAAATAAAGGAAAATAGAAATATGGCAAATCTTTTAGCGACGAGAAATTCCTCACAGAAAGCTACCTATATTTCTTTCAGCGACAAAATTTCGTAGCATAATCTCAAAACAAAATAAGAAAACCAAGGAAACCTTTTATCGACGAAATTGCGCTGCATAATCTAATACCTAGAAATGGTGAAAAGTAGTCTGGGAAAACCTTTCAGCGACAATAAATTCGTTGGAGAAAGTTTCTTACATTGCTATCAGCAATGAAATTTCGTCGCAAAATATAATATCGAAATAAGGGAAAATAGGGACAATATGCAGTATGGAAAACTTTTTAGCGACCATAAATTCCTCGCATAAAGTTTCATATATTTCTTTCGACGACAAAATTTCGTCGCAGAATCTCATCATAAAATGAGGGGAAGATGCAATATAAGAAAACTTTTAGCGACAAATAAGTCCCCGCGAAAGTTTCCTATATCGCTTTCAGCAACAAAATTTCGTCACAGAATCTGATTACAAAATAAAGGAAAATAGAAATATGGCAAACCTTTTAGTGACTAGAAATTCCTCACAGAAAGTCTCCTATATTTCTTTTGGCGACAAAATTTCGTAGCATAATCTCAAACAAAATAAGAAAACCAAGGAAAGCTTTTATCGACGAACTTGCATTGCATAATCTAATACCTAAAAATAGGAAAAAGCAATATGGGAAAACCTTTTAGCGACAATAAATTCGTCGCAGAAAGTTTCTTACATTGCTATCAGTAATGAAATTTCGTCGCAAAATATAACATCAAAATAAGGGAAAATAGGGACAATGTGCAACATGGAAATGAAAGATTATAAGTTTAGCTTGTAACTTGTAAGTTAAGAATAAATGAAAGTGAATCAATTTTATGTAACTAATTGAGACTAGGCAGGTATTAGTTAATGATTTATACCATATAATCTAATTTAATGTGTTTTAAATAAGTAATACCATAAATCTCAATATTATTAATTAAATCAATTGTCAAAAAAAGTTAATATGTACTTTTCTTACATTTAGGTTAATTACTAATTAAATCACTTACCTAAAATAGTTAATATAAAATGGAAAGATTGTAAAGTTTATTAATTATTTTTCCTTGCTTTCAGGCTAATTATTAATTAAATCAAATGCCTATGATAGTTATGGAACAAGTTAGTACAAAATTAGAACATTAGATTAATTACATCTATTAATGGTAATGTGCTTAGTAGATTGTGTCTATTAATTAATCAATAATGTATAATGCTTAGTAATTATAGGGTTGTTAATAAACCAAATCTTTTTTATCTAAGATTATGTTACATTAAACTAATTACAAGTCAATCACATTACATATAATTGCACGAAGTGAAATTGGGTTTTGGAAAGTTTATTATTATTATTTTTATTATAAAACTTAATAGCTAAGATAATATCGTACATATATACTCTAATTTAATTATTTATTATTAAGTTAAAATAATCTTATTTAGTGATTCAATTAGATTATTTTTTATTTAGAATTGAATACTAATGAACTAAAATTAGGTATGGAAGTACTTTATTTTGAAATGAATCACCAATCGATTAAACAAATTCGCTTATAAATTTTATTAATCAATTAGAATGACTTAAACTAAGATAATTACATAAACTAACATAATATATATATATATATATATATTGTCAAATAAGATATAATATTTGTTAAATTTTTTATAAGTTTTGCAGTTTACAAGTCTGTGTATCATAAAATAGGTGTCAAAATATATTGTAATAGAATTATTATACCAATCACCCGACATTCTTTAACTAAATAAAGACTAATTTATGATTTTCTACTTTTGTAATGATAATGAGTTCATTATTCAACTCTTTTAAAATGTACAAATATTTATAAGATTATTTTGTTTAATTTAATTTAATTTTATTTTATTAAGATAAACTAAATTATAACATACAAATAATTAAATAATATTAACCAAATAAAGATTAACTAATGGCTAATGTATAAATTTATTTTACTAAAAATATAGACAGAACCCAAAATTTTGGACAAGCGGCAAAAAAAGCGCCTAAACCCCCAAAAATTTTTGAAACAGGACAAATTTTCATAAGCCCAGTGCTTGGTTTTTCATGGCTAATCTGATTGGTCCTGAAGTTAAAGGCTAAACCTAAAATTAAGAAATTAATAGCATATCACCTCCTCCTCCTTCCTCTCCTCCGCTGCCCGCAGACAAGCTCTCGCCATACCCTCCACACTCCACGGCTATCTGCCTGTCTCGACTCCTCTCTCTTTCTATTGTGGTGCCAGGCCCTCCACGCTTATCTACCCGTTTTGCCTCTCTCTCTCCCGCGCTGACCACCTCCATTCTCTCTCTTTACCCTCTGGCCTGCACACTCAATGGCAGTCTACCTATCTCACCTCCTCTCTCTCCTGCACTGCCAAGCCCTACACACTTGTTTGCTTGTCTCACCTCCTCTCTCTCCCACGTTGCCTATCACCAGGCTCGCCATACCTTCGACATTCCATGATCGTATCTCCTTTCCGTTCCACTGCAAGTTAAATTTAGGTCAAATTCTAGGGTTCAGAGAACTGTGTCTTTGGTGGCTGCTGATAACAGAGGCAAGCATAGACAACAAGCTGTACTTAGACGCCTCGAGCAAGAAGCTAGATTCTTAGAGGTCAGTTTATTCTTTAATGTGTCTTGGTTACTTGATTGTGTTTGCATCTGAACGAGAAACGGTAATAATAAAGTGGATTATGGTTTTGACAACCTTGTGCATCGTTCATTAGGGAAGGGCAAAATAGAATCTTTTTGTTGTCTTTGAATATCAAAGTTGGAGTTACAAGTTGTGGGCTCTTAGATGTTGATAGAATAAATGTGGGAATTTGTCTAGTATTTTATTTCTTTTTAAGAAATGGCTACTCTGATGAATTTGTTGGAACGTTGGAGTTGAATATGGAATTCGATGGAGTTTTATCAGTAATTTATTATCTCTTTGTCTTCATTAGCAAAGTTCGTTCTTATTTGATTGATCAGTTGGTTTAGCTTTTGATTTCATGTTGTTTCCTGAGAAAATGGGAATTTCATGTAGACGCCATTATGTTGTGTTGTGTGACTCAATGGCATTTGATTGATGATGCTTAGAGAGTTTAATGAGTTGTTTAATAAGGTTGTTTTTTTTTCCAAAAATGAATTTTATTGCTTAGTTTTTTTATAACTGATCGTTTGAAGTTTATGTAGATCACATCTGGTTAGGTTTGTTGATTCTATTCTATTGTGTGAAAGGAAAGAATATAAAAACAATTGTTTTCTCAGTCTCCATTGCTCATTGCTCTTTATCCAACAGGAGGAAGCTCAGTTAGTTTTACAGCAAAAAGGCCATGCTGAAACTAATCTACATTTCTGATTGCTAATTTTTTATTTACGATAATCTTTACAAGGGAATCCTGATTTTTTAACTGAATTTAGTTGTTTAAAAAACCCCAGTTTCTAATTGAAGAACACCTTTTCCAGTTAATTAAGCAAAGAATGCTTTAATATGCACTTTGGTTGTTGTTAGCTCTTCTATTGAGTCAAATGCTTTGAACTTGCAAGCCCCAAAAATTTAATTTTCTTATGTTTCATTTGGGTTTTCCTTTTTTTCCTTTTTAATAGAATTCTTCACTTTTCATGATCCTCCGTGACAATCATAACTTTAACTCCATTCAACATGTATTAACATCAAAAAGATGGAAGACCTAGTGCTGGTTAGGGTCGAAAAGAATAATTATTTTACACTTACCACAACAGACTTCGTTCGGACAGCCTGGCAAATTTTTTTTCATGTTTATGCAAGCATTGTTTAGGTGTACCTACACTACAAGAATTTTTTACATATTTGTCATTTCATAATTTTTTTATTTGACAGTTTTTAAAAAAAGTGAGAAATTTAACCATGTCTTAAAAGTCAAACCTATCAATTCATCTTATTTGTCACTTTTTGTCTTATTCAATCACATATATATCACATTTTTATAAAAATTTGACAAGTATGTGAAAATGTAATTTTTTTTGTTTTCCCTCTCAATTTTCCCTCTTTCTTTTTATTTTTTCTTTCAAATATGTAAAAATAATATTTTAAATTTCAATAAATTTATCTAAATATAATTAAATAATATAATTTTATTTTTAATCTAAAATTAAAAATAATTTTTAAAAATCTTTAAGTTGAAGATAACATTATTATATGTATGAAAAGAATAAATTTTTAAATATTAAATTTTAGAAAAATAAATTTTTAAATGTGGAAATTGTATGAAATAAATAAAATTATTTTTTAATTTCAAAGTGATGAAAATCACATTATTTAATTGTTTTTATGAAAATTAAGTAATTAAAAATATTTAAAAAATTATTTTATAATAATATAACATTTTAAATATGTAAAAAATTATTATAATTTATTTTAAAAATTAAATTAAAACATTTAGTGCTCTAAAAATTATAAAAAATTAGTTTAATGGTGTAAATGCAAAATTTTAAAATACGGGACTGAACATGAGCATGCTGTTAATTTTTTATAGATATGGATTTTCTGGAATTTTAGATTTCTATATAAAGGAAATGAAAAACCCTAGCCGTCATGTCCTTCTTATTACAAAACCAAACGAAGAAGAATCAAACGAAGAAGAAGAAGAATCAGTCGATGATTCTTTATAGCCGTTTGTGATTTCCTTGCTAACCAAACGAAGAAGAAGAAGAATCAGTCGATGATTCGCTTCGCAATCAAGTTGTCAAGATCAACAGCTACCGTCTCTGCAACCATTCATTTTCGGGGACCCGCCCTCCATGGATCCAGCCTGCTCTCCCCATCACCGCCGTTGAGATTACTCCATGAGGAAACCAAAATCAACAGCTTAAATTAAAACCCAGTTGTCCTTCATATGATCAGTTACGCTCTCACTCATGCCAGGTCTAAGAAATCAGGTTGCTTTAGTTTGGTTTCAATTCAATTCATCATTTAAATAAATTTTCCATTTTTAATCAAGTTTTTTTTCTAATTTATTCTTAAATGTTGAAACGTGTAATGGATATGTAGATGAATCGTATGCGCAAGGTTTGCTAGTACTGGAGCAATGCCTTTCTACTCAGCCAAGTGATGGCCTATGTGCTCAAAATTGGAGGGGAATTGCCTTACTTGCTATGTCTACTTTATTATATGAGAGGTTTTTTTTTTTCTAATTGATTTTGTTTCATTTTATTTGCTGCCTTATTTATTTCATTGTTTGGTGCTTGTATATTTTTACATATTTTTGTGTTTGATTTTATTGTAGAGGGAATTTTACGGAGGCAATTGACAAGCTTCAGAGAGTTGAAAATTTAAAACAATCTTCTTTGGGAGTCAGAGGTAGAGTTTTGCATCTTCAGAAACTTTGATTTATGTTACATTTTTTTTAATGTTTATAACAAATGGTGAAAAGGGTATTGAATAGAAAATGCATTTAATTTTTTTTTTTTTTATAGTTGCTACCATGGAAGCTCTTGCTGGACTCTATTTACAGTTGGGGCAGGTAAGTTGCAACTGATAGTTGTATTTGTGTTTTTGGATTCTTATAATTATCTGAGTAGAATTAGGAATTTATCTGGAGATGATTCTCCTTATATAGGATGATACTTCGTCAGTGGTCGCAGATAAATGCTTAGCACTTTCAGGAAAATACAAACCAGAAAGTGGTGGAGATTATGGAGCTGTGAATGCTCGTGGTAATGCAGTTAAAGGGCTGGTAGAGCTTGCTCATGGTAATGTTGAATCAGGTACAGCTGAAGTCCTTGCCAACTTGTTTTTAGTTATATCATCATTTTATAGTGTGTTGTTTTATGATTAAATTGACTTCCTTCGATGCAGCTGAATCTTTCTTCCAACGACTACAAGAGAATACAGGCTCCACTGGTGAGGTTAATTTTGCTTTTAGCAGTAGTTATGAAAATAATTGTTATGCAATATATTGAAGTTGTTAGATCATGAAAATAATCTACTTTTCATGATCAAAGTTTAATACTTTCTTGGCTGATTATCCACGTATAAGTTTAAGTTACTACACCTTATAACATTTTATTCATATACAATTACATTGCTCCTTCAATTAAATCATTTCTTTTTTAGAATCCTACTACCAGTCTTGTCTCCAACAAATTTCTATTTCACCGCCACTAAGGTTTTTTTTTTAATTAATACTTTCTTGGGGTTGGTGGATGTTAGATTAATCTAACTTTGAGTTAGGCTTGAGCTATTGAAGATAAAAATTTATGTGTTTGCTTTATTTTAATTTGTAAATTATTTAATTAATTTTTTTCATTTGTATGTTATAATTAGCTACTAAAGAGAAACATTTGATTCATTTCTCTTCTTTTGAAGTCTATGAAGAGACTATTGGAAGATTGTTAATGGAGAGGAATCCCAGAGAACCTTCTGCTCTATCAAGTATGGCGTTGAAGCTATACTTTTAATGATTGTAAGTTCTCTTTTAGTATCTTTATTGATCAGTTAAATGCCATGGAACTTGCCTTCTAAGAACCAATCATTTTCAGGAAAACCCTGAGAGAGCAAATGGATAGATTTTAATGTGGGTAATCTAAATAATGAAGTTATAGTAAAGCAATTCACAGAGTTGATGATAAAGGTATATATAGGCTTGAAGGCTATTAGTTCCTTTTTTTAGTTTATGTTCTTCATGTAATCTACTTGTTAACACTACTATTGCAGAGTTCGAAATTTTTGTTTGCTTCCTTTTCCTCTCTTTAGCTATATAGAGATGCAACTATAAATGTGGTATTGATGTGTCTTGAGCATCCAGGGGAGAATTCTTTTTTGATTCCTGATAAAAGTTTCTGTTAGCTTTGAATCTCTTCTTGCATATTGGATTTGATCACTTTTAGGGTTGCTGATCAATAAATAATTCATTAGACGAGGAGAAGGTGAAAAAGAACCTAACTCATGCATAAATCATACATAAATTTGAGCCTGAAAGCTACTTTTGCAAGAAATATATGGCTCTAAATCTGAATATGGCACATCTGTTGGATTTCATAAGATTTTTCCAAAGGGTAGAATATCTGCTTAAAATTAGAGAACATGTACATCGATGTGTTATCACTGTCAAAGGACAAAGAAAACTTCTAATTAGAATATTCAAGCTTTACCAGCAACTATTTTGAGTTTTAACTATTCTATGGACTCTATATTTATGCGATTAGCTTTATTTTGCAGCCGAATGCCACATCTGGCATGGGTGTGGCTGAACACAGCAAGAATGCATTTATGGAATTGCATAGGAAGAAGGTTCACTGCTATGTGATTTTTAAGACTGATGAGAAGAAAAAGTGATATATCACTTGTTGGTTGAAAATATACTTGTGAAGTGAGACAATCAACATGAAATATATTAAGCCTCTTGGATTTCACTTTTAATTTGAAGCATAAAAGTGATATATATCGATTAGGTACGCTGCTGTGTGTTTATACCTTCATGATAACTTCTGTTACTGCCCTATTTAGTCTTACTACACTGGTCTTTAATTAACTTGACTTCATCTTAATTTCTATTTAGGCTTTGGTTGGTTGAGTGAAACCCTCAAAGATTTCCTAGATGAATTTGTTTATTTTGATGATTGACTGAATTCCAATTGGTTCTCACACCATAAAAATTTTGATTGTAGAGAAGAAATTATTGTTTCTTCATGCATCAGTATTTTTGGCAGTCCTATCGATGACAACATTCAAAAATAAAATACTAGAAGTTTTCCTTCCAATTTTATATGTAAGATTGGCAGGGAGTTGAATGTGGATCTGTAGGTTTGTTAATCGGTATTGTGGAGTTTTAATGCAGTTTTTGGGTTAAATGAGCTATTACTCTAAAGTGAAACGATACAACTTACTCTACTTTGTAACTTTTCTTTTCATTGATTATTTGCTGCAGTTTTCTTTCCATTGCGTGTTTGATTGATGGCTTTTAATGCCTGTGTTATTTATGGAGCTTCAATTTTTGCATGTACTTTCTTAAATTCATGTAACTTTTCTTTTGCTGTGGTTGAAAGCTTTTGTTCTTGTTCTCTCTCTGAGCTCTCCGTTGATGTGAAGTGGGTTTGTGTCATTTTCATCACTGAAGCTGCTTGAATGGTTGTTAGGGTTAGTTCTGCTGCAAAGTTTTGAGCTTTGAGAATGAAAATGGAGAGGGATTTCTTGGATTTGAGCTCAAAAGAACCAGTTATTGTGGTCAAGGAAGAGGTTAACAATGATGGCTTCAAAGAGATAGGTTTGCATTTTCTTCTCATTTGCTTCTCTCGCTCTCTCTCTCTCTCTCTAATAAAAATCCTTTTTTTATGTCCTCTTTTATTGTTTTGTTGTGAATTGAGTTAACTTTTTATGTTGTTTTCTCTCTTTTTTTTTTTTTGTTAATAGAATATGATTTGGAAATTTTGAATTTTGTTTGTTGTTTAGTTTTATAGTTTTATATTCTAAACGGTTCGTAATGTTTTGATTTTACATGGTAGAAGTATTTAAGTGAGATGATGCGATTAGAATAAAATCATAAATATGTAATAAGAAAGTGAAAGTTTAGAAGTGTGCACAAACAGTAGTTCAAATTAATAGGAAATTTTTTTTTTTGATTTTAATGGTGGATGTTAGTAGAAGGCTTAATAGTTGTTGGGATTGCAGGTTTTCTTTGATTTGTTCCAAACTGAAGCATGAAGTGTATGTTACTGAGTAGTTTTTTGGTCAATTTTGTTGGGATGTGTAGGAAATATAAGATGAGAAAAAATAAAAAATATATAAAAATAATTAAGAAAATTAAAAAGATGATTGACAGTGAAAGGATTCTTTGCTAAAAAGGAGAGTTGCAAACCCCTTAATACCAGACAAGCAGGACATAGAGACTCAGTCCAATTATATCCCGTTTTTTATTTCACATTATTTTAATTTTCTTCTTTCTTTTCCTTTTCTTTTCCACTGGTTGTTTTATTGCCACTGATTTTGTTTTTGTTTTTCTTTCCCTTTCTTGCTTTCGCACTCCTCTCTCTCTCTCTCTCTCTCCCTCTCTTTCTCCTTTGTGATGTCATAAACACATATATTATCTGTCAAGATATGGAGAATGGATCCACACTCACTCTCATTTTGGAGAGCATGTGCTGGGAGCTCATCATTATTATTACCATTTTATAACCAAAACAACATCATGTAATTAATATAAATATTTGTATCAATTTGTTGGTTGGTTTCTTTGATTAATTAATGAATAAATCCAATAATCTGCATCAAATTAATTTAATTGCATTAATTGATGATGAGACTGAGATTGAGATCTCATGTTGATTGAAGATGAAGCTTGCTGTAATGGGAAAATTTTTGATAATTAGTTTATTATTTAACTATATAAATTAATCATAGCAAAGCATGTCATGCTTGGATAGGAAATGAGAATCCCATCCACCCTTCAAGTTGTAATGAAGAAGAAGGTGGTGCTGGGTCACGGGAGAGAGGACAAAATTATTAAAATTTTTATTTGTGCATTTCTATTTCTAACATCTGTGAATTTGTGTTTTAGCAATCCGTGTGGCTACTCAGTGGTATCAAAAGCATCTGTGAATTTTCTGTCTTAGTTTGATCTCATTATCCTTTATTCTAATGTACCTGATTTTGAGATTCATACAACTAGGGAGTTACCCAGAAGCTGTTATTACATGTGCAAGAAATGAAGGACAAGTTGATTGCCATATTTTATTATGGTTCCTTATTCATGTGAATTTAATCCAACTTCTTTAATTTTATTATGGTTCTTTATTTGATTGTATTGTTTTCCTTGAATGATCCAAATTATAATTTTTATTTTTAGATTAGGTAGTGAGATTTTTTTCCCTTCCTAATTGAAAAAGCATATTGTTTCTTTGTAGTTTGTACTATATATTATGAATTTATTAAAATTTTTAAAATACTTATTATATATATTATGAATTTATTAAATTTTTAAAATAATTTATTATATATATTAATTTTTTTAAATACTTGGCGGTTAAAAACTGCCAAGTATTTTTTTAAATTTCTAAAACTATTATACTTGGCGGTCTTTTGACCGCCAAGTATTTTTTTTTTAATTTTTTTTACCTATCATACTTGGCGGTCAAAGACCGCCAAGTATGGTTAAATGCATATTTATCACTTTGACCGACTGCCAAATATTGTCAAATTGACTATATTTGGCAGTGCCATTGGTGGCGTTTTTAAGACCGCCAAATATATACATATTTGACGGCCAAAGACCGCCAAATATGGTCATTTTTCTTGTAGTGCTATCTACCCTTTATTTCAACTTGATGAACTGTAATCTCATCCACTTTCAGCTTTCAAGTTCTACAGCTTTAACTACTATTATAAATAATTTTTCTTAAATTATAATTTTGGTTTTGTTAATTTCTACTTGATTAATTAGTATTTCATTTCTTTTTGAGAAATGGCTACTCTGATGAATTTGTTGGAACGTTGGAGCTGACTATGGAATTCGATGGAGTTTTATCAGTAATTTATTATCTCTTTGTCTTCATTAGCTAAGTTTGTTCTTATTTGATTGATCAGTTGGTTCTATTCTTGATTTCATGTTATTGCCTGAGAATATGGGAATTTTATGTAGACCCCATTATGTTGTGTTGTGTGACTCAGTGGCATTTGATTGATGATGCTTAGAGGGTTTAATGAGTTGTTTAATAAGGTTGTTTTTTTCCAAAAAATGAATTTTATTGCTTACCTTTTTTGTAACTGATTGTTTGAAGTTTATGTAGATCACATCTGGTTAGGTTTGCTGATTCTGTTATGTTGTGCGAAAGGAAAGAAAATAAAAACAATTGTTTTCTTAGTCTCCATTGTTCACTGCTCTTTATCCAATAGGAGAAAGCTCAGTTGGTTTTGCTGTAAAAAGGCCATGCTGAAACTAATCTACATTTCTGATTGCTAATTTTTTATTTACGATAATCTTTACAAGGGCACCCTGATTTTTTAATTGAATTTAGTTGTTTAAAAAACCCCAGTTTCTAATTGAAGAACACCTTTTCCAGTTAATTAAGCGAATAATGCTTTAATATGCACTTTGGTTGTTGTTAGCTCTTCTATTGAGTCAAATGCTTTGAACTTGCAGGCCCTAAAAATTTAATTTTCTTATGTTTCGTTTGGGTTTTCCTTTTTTTCCTTTTTAATAGAATTCTTCACTTTTCATGATCCTTTGTGACAATCATAACTTTAACTCCATTCAACATGTATTAACATCAAAAAGATGGAAGATCTAGTGCTGGTTGGGGTCAGAAAAGAATAATTATTTTGCACTTACCACAACAGACTTCGTCGGGACAGCCTGGCAAATTTTTTTTTAATGTTTATGCAAGCATTGTTTAGGTGTACCTATCTACCCTTTATCTCAACTTGATGAACTGTAATCTCATCCACTTTCAACTTTCAAGTTCTACAGCTTTAATTACTATTATAAATAATTTTTCTTAAATTATAATTTTGGTTTTGTTAATTTCTGTTTGATTAATTAGTATTTTATTTCTTTTTGAGAAATAGCTACTCTAATGAATTTGTTGGAACGTTGGAGTTGAATATGGAATTCGATGGAGTTTTATCAGTAATTTATTATCTCTTTGTCTTCATTAGCTAAGTTTGTTCTTATTTGATTGAGCAGTTGGTTCTATTTTTGATTTCATGTTGTTGCCTGAGAATATGGGAATTTTATTTAGACCCCATTATGTTGTGTTGTGTGACTCAGTGGCATTTGATTGATGCTGCTTAGAGGGTTTAATGAGTTGTTTAATAAGGTTGTTTTTTTCCAAAAATGAATTTTATTGCTTACCTTTTTTGTAACTGATCATTTGAAGTTTATGTAGATCACATTTGGTTAGGTTTGTTGATTCTGTTATGTTGTTCAAAATGAAAGAATATAAAAACAATTGTTTTCTCAGTCTCCATTGTTCACTGCTCTTTATCCAACAGGAGAAAGCTCAGTTGGTTTTGCAGTAAAAAGGCCATGCTGAAACTAATCTACATTTCTGATTGCTAATTTTTTATTTATGATAATCTTTACAAGGGAACCCTGATTTTTTAATTGAATTTAGTTCTTTAAAAAACCCCAGTTTCTAATTGAAGAACACCTTTTCCAGTTAATTAAGCAAAGAATGCTTTAATATGCACTTTGGTTGTTGTTAGCTCTTCTATTGAGTCAAATGCTTTGAACTTGTAGGCCCCAAAAATTTAATTTTCTTGTGTTTCGTTTGGGTTTTCCTTTTTTTCCTTTTTAATAGAATTCTTCACTTTTCATGATCCTCTGTGACAATCATGACTTTAACTCCATTCAACACGTATTAACATCAAAAAGATGGAAGATCTAGTGCTGGTTGGGGTCGGAAAAGAATAATTATTTTGCACTTACCACAACAGACTTCGTCAGGACAGCCTGGCAAATTTTTTTTCATGTTTATGCAAGCATTGTTTAGGTGTACCTATCTACCCTTTATCTCAACTTGATGAACTGTAATCTCATCCACTTTCAACTTTCAAGTTCTACAGCTTTAATTACTATTATAAATAATTTTTCTTAAATTATAATTTGGGTTTTGTTAATTTCTGTTTGATTAATTAGTATTTCATTTCTTTTTGAGAAATAGCTACTCTAATGAATTTGTTGGAACGTTAGAGTTGAATATGGAATTCGATGGAGTTTTATCAGTAATTTATTGTCTCTTTGTCTTCATTAGCTAAGTTTGTTCTTATTTGATTGATCAGTTGGTTCTATTTTTGATTTCATGTTGTTGCCTGAGAATATGGGAATTTTATTTAGACCCCATTATGTTGTGTTGTGTGACTCAGTGGCATTTGATTGATGATGCTTAGGGAGTTTAATGAGTTGTTTAATAAGGTTGTTTTTCTCTAGAAATGAATTTTATTGCTTAGCTTTTTTGTAACTGATCGTTTGAAGTTTATGTAGATCACATCTGGTTAGGTTTGCTGATTTTGTTCTGTTGTGCGAAAGGAAAGAATATAAAAACAATTGTTTTCTCAGTCTCCATTGTTCACTGCTCTTTATCCAACAGGAGGAAGCTCAGTTGGTTTTGCAGTAAAAAGGCCATGTTGAAACTAATCTGTATTTTTTATTGCTAATTTTTTATTTATGATAATCTTTACATGGGAACCCTAATTTTTTTATTGAATTTAGTTGTTTAAAAAACCCCAGTTTCTAATTGAAAAACACCTCTTCCAGTTAATTAAGCAAAGAATGATTTAATATGCACTTTGGTTGTTGTTAGCTCTTCTATTGAGTCAAATGCTTTGAACTTGCAGGCCCCAAAAATTTAATTTTCTTGTGTTTTGTCTGGCTTTTCCTTTTTTTTCCTTTTTAATAAAATTCTTCAATTTTCATGATCCTCTATGACAAACATAACTTTAACTCCATTCAACATGTATTAACATAAAAAAGATGGAAGACCTAGTGCTGGTTGGGGTCGAAAAAGAATAATTATTTTGCACTTACAACAACAGACTTCGTCAGGACAGCCTGGCAAATTTTTTTTCATGTTTATGCAAGCATTGTTTAGTACCTATCTACCCTTTATTTCAACCTGAACTGTAATCTCATCCACTTTCAACTTTCAATTTATATAGCTTTAATTACTATTATAAATAATTTTTCTTAAATTATAATTCTGGTTTTGTTAGTTTCTGTTTGATTAATTTGTATTACAATTCCTTGTTTTGTGCAAGTGTTTTTCAAGTTCTGCAAGTTTTTAATAAAACTTGGTGGCCTTTGTTTATTAATTATATTTTGAAATTTTGTTATTTTGGTGAAACCGTGGACAAGGTGGTGGGTGGCTTCGTGCTCTGTTTAGGAATAATTGCAAGGATTGAAATTCTTATAACATTAGTTAAATAAATTAATAAATTAGTCATCTGCCTTAATATTTTTTCTGATTTGCTTCCTTTATCTACAATATAGTGGGTTATCAAAAGATTCTATTAACTATGTTGAATGGTTAAAAGAGGACGAAAGATTTTCTGATATATTAGTTCAGATATCTCTAGCTATACAACCCTTCATTATATATTAGTAATTAATGATAGTAATGCCTTTCCCAAACTGAAGATGCGGTATAATCCTTTATTCTTTATAAACTGTTTCTTTCAATTATGATTTATCTAATGTTGCCATTCCTTTATTTCTTGATTTATTATTCTGCTATAAAGTGTTTAATGGTATGCATGAATTTGAATTTTATAATTGGTTTTTGATGATGACAAGTATATTAATTTCAATTCTGTTAGAATATTGTTAACGTATTTAAATTACTTGGAATGATCACTTCCTTAAAATTTATATTAAGGGAGTCGTAAGTTGGATTTTGAGATTAGGTCGCATCTCTGGAGTAATATATATAATTTGGTCCCTTTCTTGTGTGTGTTTTCAGAGGTGTTATTCCTCTGAAATTTTGTACAGATGACTGTGTTATTCCTTTGTATTCAAACTTAAATAAACAAACTCCAGGTTTCAACATTTGAGGGAACTCATTTGTTAAGTTTGAGTATAGGTTATTGTTTTAGTTTATAATTATATCATTAATCAATAGCACATTTGGCCGACACTTCTATTAAAAAATTAATTAATGAGTACAATGTTACAACATCTAGTTAATTCGTACATAGATATGCATAAAGAAATTAATAAACTATAAGTTGTTATGCTTGTTGTTTTCGATGCTTGCTTCACCAAACTGAATGAAAGGATCATGAACATAGGATTATCAACATATATATAAGCTGAAAGCAAGTTAAGTTGCATAAAATTGAGCACAGTAATACAAACACATTAATTTTTGTATATGGAGGATTTAGCCTGATCAAAACCTAGTCACATCTAATAATTCATATTTGTTTGCAAAAAATGTTAACAATCTCCAAATGCTATCTTTTGTGATGAATTTTAGTGCTATATCACTGTAGATAGAACTACCTAATATTATTCTGTCTTATAATTGTTACTTAAAATGGAATATATGCGCCTATTAATGACATTAACACTAGAGATTATAGGGTAGAAAACCAGATTTTGTCAACTTACGAGCTGTTTTCTATCGCTGCTGTCTGATCATTTGAGTTAGAAACATTATGTTTTTAGTTATTATATGATATCCAGGCCTAGTTGAACTGTACAATTTTGGATTACTTGAATTAAACGGGATTTGGTTATAATTATTAAACGATATTGAAGTGTAGTTGAACTGTAAAGTTTTGGCAGTAAAGCTTGTAATTGCTCTCTTATTTATGTTATTTTGCGAAGTTTATCTAATATTTTGCCATTTCATCTTATTGGAAAAGCTTATATTTATCAAGAAGCAATGACTTTTTGTTCAATGTATTTGCAACAAATTGAAACAATATTCACCCGCCCTGGTCGAATTTATGGTAGTGGTGAACATGATGGGGGAATATCTGTTTTCTCCCAAAATGTTAGGGTTTTTGGATCAAAGAGATCCAAATTATTAACCCATTTAGAGATTGATAAGGCTCATTAGTATGTTTTAAACAATTGTGATGAAGTGCAACCATTCCTTGAGTAAGTCTATCACTACATATAGTTTCCTATAACGACTTCATTGTTCTGATTAATACATTTTATGAAAATTTAATCTAATATGTTTAATTTAATCTATGGAGGCAACACAAGGTTATTTTGCAAGAGAAAGGTGAAACAAATTTAAACATGTTACAACAAGAATCTTTTCCTGATTGGTTTAAGAAACATGTAAGTGATAATATTCGATATATAATTTGTATACAATGTTGTGATTTAATAAAATTATCAATAATGGTTTGTGTGATATAGTTAATGGAGTTACATGAGCAAGGATCTACAATAGTGAATGAGTTTTTATATGCATTGGCATGTGGACCTGATCGAAGGGTGAAATATTACTCTGAATGTGATGTTAATGGGGTGCAATACTGTACTCAAGAAAGAGATGAGGGACTTACAACTCAAAATAGTGGGATATCTATACCTGGTGAACATGATGGAGGAGAGATTGATTTTTTCGGATCTTTATCGAATATCATGGTATTAGATTATGTAAAAGACAATCAGGTTGTTTTATTTCATTGTAAATGGTATGATACTGATCCTAAAAAGAAAAGGATTCGCCAAAGTTATCATCTTTCATCTGTTAATGTTTCTCACAGTTGGTATGATGAAGATCCTTATATCTTTGCAACTCAAGCACAACAAGTCATATTCATTGATGACCCAAATCTTGGGGAAGGATGGAAAGTGGTGGAGAAACTAGGACATAGGGGTGTATGAGATATTCAAGAGAAGGATAAGATAAGTGAAGTCCATATTGAGGTTTGTGATGAATTAGCAGATTCTGTTTTCACATTTGAACAAGAAGAGTTGGATGGTAGCCTATACAATAGGCATGATGTCAATCCAGAAGAGGTTAATGTTCTCATTACAAAAAAAAAGTACAGGTAGACGAGAAAATGATTTACATGACTTCATATGCGATGCGACAGATGAGGAAGATGAAAGTGACAATGAAGAAGACAATGAAGAAATGCTACAAGATACTGAATCGGAATAAAATTAACAACAGTATTGTGAATTTTTAGTTTTGTCAAAATATTATTGTTCATTTTATTAATTATATATTTATTTATCTCTTTATTCTTTGTGTTTATGTTAGTAAACATGCATATGTTGTGTTTTGTAGATGGCTTCAGGTGGACAGAAGATAACAAAAAATGTTAACAGTGCAAAGAGTAGCATTCCAGAAAGTAACAATGCAAGGAGTATTATTCCAGAGAGCAACAATGCAAGAGCAATGCAAGGAGTGACATTCAAGAGATTAACATTGCTAACACAGAGGAGAATAGTGAAAGGCCAAGACAAGTCCACAGTGAAATAGGTAAAATGGTTTCTTAATTAACATATCATGTATAACCCTTTTTTTTATGTTGAAAAATGTTAGTTCTTTGATCTAGCTGACGATTTTCTATTTTATAGATGACTCATAACGTTCACAACATAAAGTTCGTGGACCTACTTGAGGCCTACATTCTGATTACATTGTGAGCTCACAGGGTAAGATAGTGTTGGCCATTTCTGCAGAAACTGGTAAAGTGATAGGAGATTACGCAGAAAGTCTTTCGAGTGAATGTGGGGTTATTGTTCAAAACCATGCTTCACAAGAGCATGAGTCATGGAGTAAGATGCCTTGGAAACCTGATAGAGGGAATTTGTTCAATATGCTTTTGGTATGTTTAGTATATAAGGTTTTAAACATTTAGCTTATTTATGATTGATTAATTTTAATTTTTTAGTTGACATGTATTATGTTTTATTGTAAAATATAGAAAAAGTTTGATTTGGATTTTAGCCAAGATCATGTTGTTCGTTGCATCAATGACATTATGGGTGGGCGATATAAAGGTTTTCGTTATCATTTGAAGAAACAATATGAGAAACTTGGGGCAAATGATGCAGCTCGTCAATATCCTCCACCTAATATTAAGCAACGGGAGTGGGATTATTTATGTGCTTTATGGTCTCAAGAGAAATGCCAGGTATTCAGTTATAAATAATGCTTTTGTTTATATCAATTAGTTTATCATCTTAATATGAATACAATAACTTTAATTGCTGCTTTAAAGATTGTTAATATATAGCTTAAATAGTTAGACATTATTTAAACATAAAAGGAACAAGGAAAGAGGGGTTACTGTGGTGACTTCTGATCACCTGCCTAGCTAGCGTAATTTTTTAAATAGGGTTATAAGAAAAGCTACTGGTTGGGAAATCATTTATTTGAAGTGATGAACACTGCATATAGGATTCCTCTTCGATCCCTATCTAACCTTTTTGCTTCTTAACTTTGTTTTCACGGTCCATAAGTATCCAATGAAAGCTAAGTTGTGACAAACTACCATCTTTAGATAGTCTGCACCATTCTCATTTTAAAGCTAACAATAACAAAACGAACCGAGCTACAGTTATCTGATATACATATACGTCTAAAGGTCTTTGTTAAATTGTTTATATATTTTTATTATATTTTTGCTTTACTAATTGTTATCAATCATAGGACTTTCTAATTAGCAACACATGAAAGTGTAGCATCTATGAAATATAAGCTATGTTATTGTTATTATTATTATTATAAGTATTTATTTTCCAAAAATTTATGTCATCTGAATCTTTAGATATTCTTTGATGTTGAAAAAGAATTACTTCTTAACTTTTTTTCAAGGTCCATGAGTATCGAATGAAAGCTAAGTTGCTACAAACTACCACATTTAGATAATTTGCACCATTCTCATCTTGAAGATACAAATTAAAAAAAAAAAACTAGCTACAGTATCTTTTATATATATATCTGAAGGTCTTCCTTAAACTGTTTCTATATTTTTGTTATAATTTTGCCTTTCTTAATTGTAATCAATCATAGGAATTTCTAATTAGCAACACATAAAGGTGTAGCATTTGTGAAATGTAAGCTGTGTTATTGTTATTATGAGTTTTATTTCCCATAAATTTACTTCATCTCAATCTTTAGGTATTCTTTGATAGTGAAAAAGAATATACTTAAGATGTGCTAATCAGGTTTATTTCCTTGTTGAATATGCTTGTTAAATATACTTTGATAGTAAAATATGCTAATCTGGTTTCTTCCAAAGGTTATTCAAATTCTTTAATTAATTGATGGCTCATATCTAATGTGCTTTTAAAAATTAGGAGAGATGGCCAAAAAATTCACAAAATAGAAAGAAACTGAAATTTACTCATCGTGAAGGGACAAAATCTTTTGTGGCTCATTGTTTAGAGTGCTCTAAGGTGAAGGTTTTCAGAGTTTTCTCTTTTCCTACTTAATGTAATTTAATAAAAAATTCAAAGAAATAATTTGATTAATTATGAAGTGATTGTTTTGGACAGCAAGGAGGTGAGACACAAAGTTTCTCTGCTTCCTTCCAAGCCACTCATTACAGCACTAAAAAGGGATGGGTTAACTCTACAGCACAACAGAAGCATGTAAGTTTTTATTTTTATGTATTAAGTTAATGTTTTACTTTTCTTAGTTATCAAAACTTTTAAGTTATGATGCCTTAACTATTTGCTATGGCTTAAGAAAAGCACCTTCAGTGATTTGGATGTTGTATCACAAAAAATGCAACTCTAGTTTAAGTTGTCAAAAAAGAAAAAGAGAATTAAGTTATATTTTATTAAGCTTGATGGTGAATATTTAAGGTATGGTTAGAATGAACGGAAAAAATTCAGTATCACTGCAGTTTACAACATTTGCATATTGACATGCTTTTTATATATAGTGTTGCTAGATGTCTCTTCTTTCTAAGCTTCATAGCTTGACTTTCCAATTAAAGGGGGCCTAGCCTAAAATTATAATTTAAAATTTTAGGTATTGATTTAGCTTCACCAATTAGTGTAAGTTAACATTCTTAAGATATAAATCATATGGAAAAACAAAATTATCAACAAACTTAAAGATGTGAATTTAAGAGATGTTTAATTTATAAGACAAAAACATTTAGTTAATGGTGTACTAAAAATATACTCTTGTTGGTCCAGTCTATTTAAGAAAACAACTTCAAAAGATGTTTTTTGTTTCATAGTTCTTGGTAGTATTATAAGAACGGGATCAACCAAATATGTATAATTTATGGAGTTGGTATTTAAATTTCTTTACTATGATTTAGTTAACAATTAGATGAATATTATGATCATGAATAAGGAATTAGTATCGAATGAAAATGAAGTTTATTGAAAGCATCAAGTGCCATCTTCAATTCCTCTCTTAAGCGGAATGCCGTTGCTTCAACATGAACTGAATTTTTCAATTGTTCCTCTTCCTCTCCATCGTCTTTAGGATAAAAATCAGGTGCTGAGCCTCCTTGAAATTTCAAGTCTGTTACCTCTTCTATTGTCTTTTAATTATACTTAGAGAAGTCTATACATGAGCTTTCCGTATTGCTTTCTGAAGTTACATTTCAGTTGAATAATCTGAATCTAATGTATAACAGTCAGCACTCCATCCATACACTTGGATCAAATCTTCATCCTTGGTAGGGCAGACAGAACTTGAATCTTTATTAAGGCAATCTTCAATGATACTTAGTCTATAATTTGTTTCAGCAAGTTCATATTTTATCTGCTGCAGAATTGGAGTTTTGTTTTTTAACTTTAGAGACTCGTGCTCTTTGAATGATTGCAGTTCACCTGCACAAAACAGAAAACTCTTGCATTTTTCTTTTAAGTCAAGTAATCTACTCCTTGTCTCAGGATTTCTTTTACCAAATCCTAAACCATCTTTCTATATGATATCGAAGCTTCAAAAATATCACTTTGGAGAGTTGCTCTATGAATCTCTGCATCACCATAACATGCATTAATAGCATTTTCAAACTCTAACACTGCTAACATTGCCAACTCAACTTGACCCTGAACACCTTCAGTTGCTGGAGCATTTGCATTATCCTCCATCTCAAAAATCTTGTAGTTTTCCATTTGGGTAGCCAAATTTGATATTGGATTTGGAACATCTGTATCAGAGAGCCATTTTACAACCACAAAAGCAGTTTCAACACGTTTATCTACTTCAATGATCTGAACCTCCTTAGATTTGAGTTTACTCTCCAGCACTTTTACCATATTGATTTTTTCATTCAGCAGGATGCTTAACTGAGTTGCCTCCTCTTTTCTTGTTTCATTATCTTGTGGTTGACAATCATTTAAAGCAATTGTCGCTCCCTTCAAAGAGGTTAACTTCTCCTCCATTTCCATTACCATCTTCTGCGCATCTTCTATGCTTTTCTGTAGAAGTAGAATTTTATGTTCCTTCTCCATGCAAACTCTGGCAGCCTTCTCAATATTTACACTAATCCTAACTTTAAATTAAGGGAATAAACAGACAATACTTTCTATCTGGCCAGAGGCATCATTAAGGGATCTAGAACCATCTATAAGGAAGCTGGTCAGTTCCAAGGTTGCCTTTTCCCACTCCACATGAAGTGCCCTTATTTCCTCCTTTTAGCAACTATAGTGTTTGTCAGACTTGCATTTTGTTGAGTCATACAACATAATCTTTCATCAAGTTCTATCGGAAGGGCAGCAACCTCTTCCTGTAAATGAAGAATTGTTTTACCTGTCTCTATCTCAACCTGTTCACAAACAAAATCAATTTGGTGCTGATGAGATAATTTTGATGCCTGATCCTCTTGATATTGATAATTGTGAGTTATTCTTAGGATATAAGAATAACTCAATAAATTAATAAATAAATAAATAAACCGTTGTAAGTTTTATTTCTAATTCCTTTAAGTTGAGTTCTTTTCTTTTGTATTAACTTTGTTTTATTATTTTTTCTAATTTATAGGCATCGTTATCTGAGCTAGAGGCATCCAATGCTCGTGGAGAAACAAATTTAACTGAGATAGAGATATCTCAAACGGTGTTTGGTAAAAAATCTGGCTATGCTAAAGGATTAGCAATGCGAATACAAACTTCTCATGCTCCATATGTTTCAATACATACTGATGAGTTGAAGAAGCAGATAGATGATCAAAAGACTCACTTTGAAGGTAACATGGAGGAACAAAAGGCTCATTTTCAAGGTTAGATAGAGGAACAAAAGTCCCATTTTGAAGATATTATATCTTCACAGTAGAAAACCATCGAAGATTTGAATACTAAGTTTTGAGAATTTGAGAAAATGATGCATCATTACGTGGGTGACGTCTCTGTTGGTTCACCTTCACAGTAGCCAACACCTTCAGTTGGTCTTCATTTTCATCCTAGTTAGCATATATATTTTTGTGTGCATATTGCTGCATATATTATCATTTGGGTGACAACATGATGGTTTATCCTCATATCAATCACCATCTTCATACTAGTTAGCATATATATTTTTGTCTATATTGTCACTTTGTGAATGGTTTATAAGCTTTATGTACTAGTTGCTTATACATGTATATATCAACATTTTGGACTAACTTCTTTTGTAGTACATTTCGAATCATGTGGTGCTATGGTTTAATGTGCTTGACACTAGTTAAGTAGGTATTATGAAAATTATATTACAAGTAAATGTAATATAAAAGCTAAAAGCTTAAAAAAAAAGGTTTTGCGACGAAATTTCGTAGGAGAATCATACAATCTAAATCTTTCAGTGACAAACAAATCGTCACTATATGCTACACAAAAAATCAAGCACCATTTAGTGAGGCAAACTTTGTAGCTAAAACATCCTTCTGCAACGACATTTTGTCTCAATAGATATACATTATAGTTCCCGAAGAGAGCAAAATTGTGGGAAAATGTTAATAAAAATATCAATTCCATTTTAGGGAGAAAAACATTGTACCGAGAACATCCTTCTGCGATGAAAGTTTCTCGCTATAGTTGTGAATTCATGTCTATAGTGACAAATAAATCGTTGCATAATGTTTTAAACCATGATTTAGCGACGAAAATATTTGTAGCTGAAAAACCTTCTGTGACGAAATTTCATTGCAAAATACTAGTTGAAATCCTACTACTATAATTTAGTGAGGAAATTCATTGTAGCTAAAAACCCTTATGTGACAAAATGTTAGTACAAATCATTTGACGAGGAAAATATTTCTAGCTGAAAACATCTTTTGGGACGAAATTTTGTCACTAAATATTAGCTATCATGCAACCATAATCAAGTGAGGAAAACCATTGTAGTTGAAAATCTCTTCTACTATGAAATATTATCGCAAAATGATATTCAAAATCAGGTAACAACATTTTAGCGAGGAAATACGTTGTAGCTAAAACATGTTTTTTGCGAGTAAATATCGTCGCAAAAAAATTTTCAGCAACAAAAATCATTTCCTCGCTTGGTTTTTCTACGACGCACCTTCTGCTTCAATGGTGCGATGAAATTTATTTCATCAGTAAAAGTTTTGCGACGATTTTTGGGCCTTTTGAGACAAAATTTTTCGTCACTAAAGCTATTTTTCCTGTAGTGTTGTAACTTCCGGAATCCATCTCTAAAGGGATGAGGGTAGTTTAGGTCCTGAAGTGAGGGATCAAATTGCCTCCATTCATTCCCAATTGAGGAATTGGGTGGCGACTCCATTTCTCTAGATGTGCCTATGGCTTGTTTGTGTTCCCTTAAGTCTCGAAAGAGGCTTTGATATAGTGTCATGGTCACAAATGCTCTGGCACAATGAAAGGCCAGTTCACAATCCCTCAGATGGCAATAAGAATAGGATAAAAGATGATAAAAATGTAGAATAATGGTGAAGTATGAAAATGCAAAGTGCGATAAGGTTGATGGCAAAATATAAGAGTGCGATAAAGTAAAATGTAGGAAAAGTAAAAGTTTGATAAAGTAAATAGCAAAAGGTAAACGTGCCATAAAGTAAAATGCAATAAAAGTAAAAGTGAGATAAAGTAAATAGCGAAAAGGTATGGCAATAAAGAGAAAAGTGCAGTAAAGTAAATAAGCATAAATAAAAATGAAAAAAATAAAATGCAACAAAAGAAATGGTGAATATTACGGTAGAGGCTTATTAGAGTGGTAGTTTCCTATAGGCCATTGCCAATCCACTATCACTCGTCCATATTCACCTATTCTCCGTTCTAAATGGAAATCATAGAAGAATATAACAACAATGATAAGACAAGAGAGGAAATGTGATGATCGACGGTCTGGCTGTACCAAATACAAATACTGAGTGTTTGTATTCGATTGTTAGGACAAAGGTGGAAAATGAGGGTATGTATGTAAAATTTTGAAGTAGAAAGGATTGAAAAGTGTTGCATAGGGGTGTGTGTGTGAAAATTTGAAAGAAGAGGGGTTCGAAAATGAAAAAAGAAGGGTCCAAGTAAAGTGCCTCCCCTCTTTTTAAGGCGTTTTGAGGTTGCTTCAGGCGTTTTCCCATTTCCTTCACGTGCGCGCCTATCTGCTCTTCATGCATGGCCTGATTCAACTTTTAGGTGTAAATTTTTGGGCTTTTGGGCTTTTTCAAAGATTCCCTTGGGTTTACTAAGCATTTTTTACTTACTTTGGCTTTTTTGGGTTTTTATGTATGTGGGTTTCTATTTTCGGGCTTGTTTCAGGCGTTTAGGGTGTTTTCAATCCATTTTTGAAGTCAATGATCCAAATCACTCAAACTTTGTCCGGTTCTCGTTATTCGGCCAAACCCCTTCATTGCCAAGTTTAAACCATAAGAATGAAAATCAATGCTTAAAGTTTTACCCCTTACTTTGGAGAGGTTTGTGAAATGCAAGCATTGATAAAGTATACTGTAGGAATACTTACCTAGTACGATGCTTGGTTTTGATTGCTTTGTGCCTCTTGGTGGCTAGGTTACCATTACTGGCTAAGTTGCGCCTCATGACGGCTTTTTGTCTACATCTTTTGATGGCTAGTAACCCTTTCTCAAATTGGTTGTGTCTCATAACGGCTGTGACTACATCTTGTGATGGCTAGGAGTACTCTATGAAACTGGTTGCGACTCATGACAACTTTAACTACATCTTGGTCTCATTGTGTTGCTATCTGCATCTTGATCTGATTGCATCTCATGACAACTCTAACTACATCTTGGTCTGATTGCGCTCATGACGGCTCTTATTGTTGTGTTTCACTTGACGTTCCAATGGGGATTACCATGCCAATGTCAATCTGGTTTAAATTCCATTAGGGATTGATCTCAAATTTTTTTTGTCCAAGTTGGTATGGCTTATAGACACTTGATTTTTGAGGCTCGATGATGAATAAAAAGCAAAAGAAATGACCAAAAGGCCCTAGAAGCCAAAAGAAGAGAGTTAAGGAAAAACTAAGCAAGAGCTTTGAAAACTGACAAATGACTTTGAGAAATCACAAAAATTAATCTAGGAGGAATTTGATGATGAGTCATACACCGTTGCAAAGCTATGAATGCCTACTCTTCACAGAATTTTACGAATTGCAAACCAGAGTTAAACTCAAAGAGTACGTGTGATCGAATGGATGAAAGTTGAAGGAGGACTACATTGAAAAAATGCAAAACAAAGGGGTTTGGTGGGCCACAGCCAGCCAACTGTCGACCCATAGATAGTTGGCTATCGCACTGCCAGCCAGATTTCCTCACACAACTAGCCGCCACCTTCCTATTTTGATTTTTCCTTCATTTTTTTCAATTCAACCTTCAACTATATAAAGCCCCCCTTGGCTCACTTTTCAAGACACACTGAAATCCTCTATTCTCCCTCTTGAAGACACACTTAAGAATTCAAGGAGTCTTTTCTAGTTCAATATTTTTCAAGGTTTTCTATTACTCACTATAAAAGAATATGGCTTTTACTGCAACTTTCTACCGCGGTTCTAGAGACGTGAAGTAAAAATAAAAAATCTATGACAGGCAACCACACACAAAGCATAAAGTTAATATATTTACTGCATTTTTTACGGAACTGTAGTAAAAGGCAATAGTTTCCTATTCCTTTCCCTTTTGCTTTCTCATTCTTTTCATCTCTATCATGTTATGCTCCTCAAGCCCCATTCTAAATCCCTAATTCCCAATCTCTCTCTTGCTCTCTCCATCTCATCTCCTAATCCCTAATCTATCTCTTCCATTCAATCTGTAGCCAAGCTTGAGAAGCTATGCGTAACCACTTTCTAGCAGCGATGTCAACAATAGTAGCCGTGCATTTCTACCAATAGTTGTATGTATCTCGTCCACCAAGCCAGTGTGATTTTCAACCTCCATTCCTTCTTGTAGCAGCAATATATATCTTGTCCATCTCCCTTCTGTTGTCTGAGAAGAGTTTCATCTTTATGTGAGAGTTTCATGGTGATGACAAGAGTTGCTAGCAAAATCGAAGGTTAGCAAAATCAGAGGTCAGTTTGAATAATTTTCCTGAAATTAGCTAATTAGCTCTCTTCTGTTTGATTCTCGTCTTATGTTGTTTGTTTTTGCGTGAATATATTCCTCTCTTTTCTGCCCAATTTTGGCTGCTTCTAATGTGATTGTTAGTTTACAACATCTGGTTTCACGTGAAGCTTATCCACTTGACTCACAGGTTAGTTTCATTACTTCTAATGTAATTGATTAGTTTATTGCACCTACTTTTTAGCTTTTCTTTTAATCTTCTTGTTATGATGCACATGCACATGTAAATTCTATGGAATGATGTTTTATCATATCGACCATTTTAATTTGCTTAAGGATCTGAATGCTTTAGATGTATTTTGTACCTTAGGTGGTTTTGGTTCTCCTTAGACCCTATCATAAAAGAGTAGGCAATGTTGCTTAGTTTTGTAAAGCATATAGTGTTCGAGATCCACCTTTCCAAGTGCTTCTCAAACTGGCTGCATAACCATTTTGTGCCATGTTGTGGAAAACTGTCTGGCTCACAAGAAATTGGTTATTGAAGTACTCTCAACGTGCAGGGCTAATACTTATCCTATTTAAAAGTCAGTCGTACAGAGGGGAACCGTTGGATCCATTGCAAATAAGTAGAAAGAAGCTAAGAAATAGCTGTTTGTACATTGTGAAGGCCATTGTTCTCATGGTCAATTCAAGATGCTGCACAAATAAATTAGGGTCATTTTAGTGTATGTTTACATTATCCTAAGAATTTCTAATGATCTTAATATATGGTAGCAAAGCATGCTTCCAAATCCCAAAGTGGTAGAAAATGGCAGCTTTCAACACTGAGTAATTGAGGTATTTAGGACTATCCATGAATGCTATTGTGTGACTAAGAGTTACTGTGTTTAATTAATGCTTTTGTTATTTGACTTTGATTGAATACATATCTTTTGACCTCTCTTAGTTGGATATGATTGTTGCCATTTAACGATTATGCTCTTCTAATTGCTTTTGGTAGAAGTGCTCCTAGAGACTTTGCATTTAAATCATTTATGATGCTTTTCTACTTCTTAATTTTTTTATATTTACTAAGAAGCATAGCTCATTTCTATGAAGCATGTTTGTCAAATGACTACACTTTTCCTAGTCGTTTCTTAAAATTAGGCTTTCACTTGTAGGTAGTGAAGGTTGCAAAGTTTCAAGGTGCTGGGCCATTAAATGTCATTCCATATTTAGTTACAGTTGCTTAAGGAAAGCCTTAAGCAATTAAGATAGCGGATTGATGAGGTTAGCAGTTGAATAATTTAATCTTTTAGTAATAGTTTTGCAGAATGTCCAATAATTTGATCCAACACTAGAAAGTGTGTAGCATTTATAATTGCAAATATATGAAAATCAATTTATATACTTGTTTCTTTATCCTATAGATAACTGTCAAGCATGGCTGTCAAAATTTAAAAATAAAGTAAGAGCAAGTCATGTATGTATATTGAATCATTGACAAAACGGGCATTAGAAAAAGCAAAAGCTAGAATTAATTTGAAATAGGAGAGATGTTAGATGAATATGAGGAGACAAAGATGATTTCATCTACAAACTGCTTGTATGTACCTGTGAAACAATTCTCTTTTAAGCATTAAAAATTCATAAAACTGAACCTCGCCGATTGTATGATTGCTATACACAAAACACACACACACATAAAGACAACATGAAATCATGAAAGTCATAAACGCAGACAACTTTGTAATAACCAAATCTAAGAACCCTTCCATAATGATAGAATCAGAAAGTATCGACCACAAAAAGTCACCAGTAATGACCACAAAAAGTAAACATACTAACATGCTCTCAGCCTTTACCCTCAATGCTAAAATTAACATTCTGAGTGTTACACAAACCCATCTCACGATCCAATTGCATATTGTTACACTTCACAATGTTACATCTTCGAATGCTTCAGATATAAGTAATCAAACTCATTGCTGCAATTTTATGGCAGCATGCAACTAATGATTGGCACATGGGCTGCCCAATCCCCTATTTACTAATGGTTCTTGTTAATCAAACAAGCATGACCCTTTTTTCTTCCATTCACTTCTTAATTTCTTCGAAATCTAGTGTGTTATTCTGTTGAACAAGGAACCTACATCCATGTATGTATGAATGCACACTGCAATCGACTTACATCACATCGCTACAAAGAAATTCACTTTCATATTCAGGTAAAAATCGTGTAACTTTCTATTTTACCGAGTTAGTAGCTGTCAAACTTGGAAAAACTGCCAGCATGGTAGGCTAATATTTAATTAGTTAAAAATCATCAGAGGCATTCATTGGAATATGTGTTGAGAATAGCTTTCATTATCTCCTGTCAAAATCAATCGTCGAAGGTCATAGACATGGTTCCTTTGGACCTGATACAAGAAAAATGAAAAATAAATTAACATAACTGTGCTGATGATTGATAGTTTGAAGTATTCAAAATTTCAACTTCAGATTTTAGGCACATCATTTTTTAGTTAGTAAATGAAATATTAGATAAAAACAACTTTTGATAATTCTGCTAAACGAAGAATTTAACTGGTTTGAGTTTGAGAGAGCCAAAAAGGCTGAACAAAAAGTTATCTAGTTTGTAGGGACAAAATCTCATTTCATCTAAAAAAGACGCAGTCTAATCTACTCTATGATTCTTCATGTCAAAACTTCAGAAGCTAAAGAAGATAGCAAAAGCAACCAGTCACGAGTTCATTTAAGACCCAGCTATATACATGTTTCGTCAATGACTCCAATAGGTTATTCAAAAGAAGCACAATGATATTTATAAACTTACCTCTAATACTTTGTCAAATTCAACCAATCTCTTTCCCATCCCAATAAAGTACTTCTCTGTATTAATTTGCAGGGCCAAAAGCTAAAATCCATGATTGTTCATATCAGTAATGAGGGAATGATTTAAATAAGGAAGAAGATATGAATGAGAAGTAAATTACTTCTCTGTAAAACAAGTAAATTAAAATGTCATCATATACATGATATAGACTATTACTTGTTTTACAATTACATCACCTTCAATAGGTATGTCCTCATCATTAGTAATTTTTTATATAAGTCTCATAGCACACTCAGTATCAAAATTGAACTTCTGAAACATCTCATCTTGCAAGCAGTCACACAATTAAATAGTGCAAACTTAAGCAGTCTCCTACATTGACACAAGTACCACAACTAAATGGAATAGAGATATGAAGAAATCATCAACTAGCACAATACCTAACCATAAACAGTGTTGATCCAGGATCTCCTTGCCTTCCTGCTCTACCACCAAGCTAAGGAAGATCATTGACAAGTAAGAATTAGAACTATGGTGAGACCTTTTATGATGCACAAAAGTAACAAATGTATTATAAAGAATGTTGAAAGCCAAGTTGACATATTATGATAACATTATATCTCAAGGAAGATCATTTGTCAGCTGAATTTGAGCAAGTCTATGATGTGTATTACCGTATGTGAGGAGACAAAGACCAGCCTCTTTGATCTTGGTGACAGCCCCTGGATTTGTAAAAACCCCTTTAACCTCTGAAAGAATTCCTTGTAAACCTCCCTCCAAGCAAACCTTTATAGCCTCCTCCAACGAATTTCTCCTCGCATCATAGAAACTTTCTGTCCTTCCATTTGTCAAGAAGAAAACCTGGTTTCGTTCCAACAACTATCATTAATATTAAGAATCAATATTAACTATATAATTGTAAATGGATAAATTAAATTCGTTATAATACATACATAAAGGTTAATATTCGAACACATAATTCATTTAGCGCATAAAACATAATGTAGCAGTTGTTGAATTATTTTCATGTGTTAATGTTTGTTCCTACTGAAATTTTACATTCTTTGCATTCAAGTTTTGATAGAACCCAAACAAGGGCCATAATATATATCTATTATTTCTACCCAACAAAAACAAATAAGTTTTAGGCAACGTAGGCATGTTTCAAATGATTCAACTATTATGAATAGTCCTTCGAATAGTTCTACTAATTACTTTCACTGATGAGCTTATTACTATATTTTTTTTTAAATCTTGGCACCTCGACTTGTTGGCATTTCAATTCAAAGACTTCTATTTAAGTAATGTTTTTAGTAGCGATTGAGGACACAAAATAAGGTACTAGAATTTTTTTTTTAAATCTTTTTCATCTTTCAATGGATTGCTTTGATTGTCCTACTTAACTTTAATTGTATATCTAGTGTTATTTCATTGTTATCCCTACCATGTTGCATACATAACTAAGTATTTGAAAAAGCATATAAACAAAAAAAAAAATTACATGTACAACGAAGACGGATGAGGTTCTTAAATTTAGATATACGATTTTTTTCTCTGATTTTTTAATTTCATCAATGAATTTCTTTCCAAATAGATCCACATTGTCATCCAAATACTTGGGTTAATAATTTTATGTTTTTGACTTGAATCCATAAAATAACTCCAGAATCCACCACCAGTAGTATTTCTAAGAAAACTTTTCTGGAATGTCATTGATGAAATTCTGCCAAGTCATGAAATAGAAGGCCTATATGTATTATTACATCCTAATCCTATTAAGACTAATAAACTAAATATAAAAAATCTTATTAATAATATAAATCCTAACAATAAAAGTCTAAAGACAGAAGAAATCAGGGTAACTTAGAAAATAAAATAGACTCTCCTGACAAACAAATTTGACTTAAAATTTGTTTATTAGTCTATTAGTTATATTATTAATAAGATGTTACTTGTGACATAATAGGGATGTTTACCTTAGGCCTATTAGTTAGCAAGTAATATCTCCATACTTCAACAAGGAAACTTTCCTGAACAAATATGGTTTTAAGATGATAATAAAATACTGTAATTTGAAAATTTATACACCATTCATCTAATCAACTCCCATCTAAAAACAAGTAAATTCCAACCAGATAATTAACTAACCAGCTTCATAATTCTAGTATTCAGTGACACTAATTGTCTTCATCAAAGTCCAGTTTTCACTAGTTCCAAGAAGTGTAGATGGAAACATCACCTGAAATATGAACATAAATTCTTATAATATAAAGGAACTAATCTCCACATAGCTGATAAGATAAAATCTGTATCATTGATTAATGTTACTTCATCAGTCAAAGTGAAAAACATACAACTATATTTCTCTGGGCTTATTTACCAATCAAATAAGGTGCCCCATAAAAGCTTACTGAGTATAAAATAATCCCAGCAATCATACCGGCCCACTAAACCCAATCTCACAAAAACAGTCCACTAAAGGAATGAGCCCGCTAAACCGTAGCTCACGAAATAATCCTACAAATGAAAGCAACTCCACTAAGCCCAATGAAAGAAGAGATGAATATATGCCGAAAATGCCAATTCAGTTCCTAAACTAATTAACTTATTACATAATTTTAATATCAACTTACTATGTAAACAACTTATTTACATAAATTATATTTGTTTTAGTGAAGGAAAGTAGACATGGACAAGAGGTGGATTGACTTAGGAGACAGATTTTCCAAGCCATATCGAGATGGGGTTAATGCATTTCTAGATTTTGCATTTGAGAACGTAGTTGGTGGCACTAGAATTTACTATCCATGTAAGAAGTGTTGCAATCGGTATCTTATGAGTAGGGACATATTGAAAGACCATTTAATATTCAATGGTTTTCTACCTAAGTACAAAAAGTGGACACTACATGGTGAGCCGTATACGCCTATAGAGTCTAATCAAAATTCTGAGATTCAACATTCAGAGGTTGGTTGTGATTCTATGGGTGATGATATGGTTGGAATGATACATGATGCCATGGGAATTCCAAATATGGATCTTGGTAAAAGTAGCAGTACTCCATTGGATAATGATATGGGTGCAGACTTGAACGAGGCATCAAAAGACTTCCTTAAATTACTTCAAGATGCGAACTGTCCTTTGTATCCAGGATGTGAAAAGTTTACATCATTTTCATTTGTTGTTCGTCTCTTGAATATGAAAATGTTATGCGGATGGACAAACACTTCAATGACTATGCTGTTAAAATATTTGAAAGAAGTCTTTCCCCAAGAAGCAAAAATTCATCCCTCTTACTATGAGGCTTAAAAAATAACAACCAAATTAGGATTTACATACAAGACCTAGGATATATGTCCTAATAACTGTATGTTATTTAGAAATGAGCATAAGAATCTTCATAGTTGTGATGTCTGTCATACCTCTAGATATAAACAGTTTGATGAGCCAAAAATTCATCAACTTCTGAGGTAAAAACAGCAGAAAAACAAGTACTTTACTTTCCCTTAGTTCCAAGATTATAAAGATTGTTCATGTCTTCAAAAACTATTTCTTTTATGCGATGGCATACAAAGGATCGCATAAATGATGGTGTGTTAAGACATCCTGCTGATAGTCCTGCTTGAAAAACCTTTGATGAAGAATATCCAAACTTTGCTGCTGAATGTCGTAATCTAAGGCCTGGATTAGCTGCTGATGGTTTCAATTCTTTTAAGACTATGTCCATAGCTCATAGTAGCCTGTGGTATTAATACCTTATAATTTGCAACCATGGTTGTGTATGAAACAATCATTCTTCATGTTGTCTGTGCTTATTGATGGCCTAAAAGGTACTGGAAATAAAATTGACGTTTACTTACAATCATTGATTGAAGAATTGAAAGATTTGTGGAATGAAGGTGTGGTTACTTATGATGCATCGCATCAACAAATGTTTAAGTTACATGCAGCTTTACTACGGACTATTAATGACTTTCTAGCATATGCTAACTTGTCGGGCTGGAGTACCAAATGGGAGAAAGCTAGTCCCTCTTGTTCTATGAATACAACATCTCAATGGTTCCATCATAGTAGGAAGTTTTGTTATTTGGGTCATCGTCGATTTCTACCCTTTTCTCATAGATTTCGAAAAGATAAAGTGTCTTTTAATGGCAAAAGGGAATTTTTACCTCCTCCTATTTAGATGACTGGATTTGATGTGAAATAACAAGGGCAAGGTGTACTTACTGAATATAGAATGGAAGATCTTCATAAATGAGAGAGAAAAGATTTTGGGATAATGAATTGTGTAAGCATTTGGAATAAGAAGAGCATTTTCTTTGAACTACCATATTGGGAGCATAATTTACTTAGACATAATCTTGATGTCAAGCATGTTGAGAAGAATGTTTGCGATAATATCCTTTGGACATTGTTAGGAGATCCCAAAAGGTCTAAAGATAATTTAAAGGCACGACATGATTTGCTTTGAATGGGAATAAGGAAACCATTGCATCCGCAAGAAAGGGGAAAGCATAAAGCGTATTTGTCTCTTTCATGCTTCTCAACAAAGAAAACAAAGTAGTCTTCTTAAATGTGTTGAAGAGAGTGAAGGTGCCAGATGGTTACGCATCAAATATTTCTCGACGTGTGCACATTAAAGAGTGTAGCATTTGGGGCCTCAAAAGTCATGATAATCACATATTGATACAACAATTACTTCCTTTTGCAACTCGTAGAGCATTACCTAAAAATGTTGTTGAAACGTTGATTGAGCTTGCTTAACTTTTTTAGGCAATTGTGCTCTAAATGAATACACGGGAAGACTTATACAATATTAAAAATCGAGTGATTATAACCTTGTGCCTTTTGGAGAAACTTTCTCCACCTTCATTCTTTAATGTGATGGAACATTTGCTAGTGCATCTTGCTAAAGAGGCTTTGATTGGTGGACCTATACAATTTCGTTGGATATATCCCATTGGGAGGTATTAAATTTTATGTATAATGTGTTTTATTTACATATTATACATGAAGGAATTACACTTATTTTCAATTCTTAAAATTATAGGTACTTGTTAACTTTGAAGAATTATGTTAGAAATCATGCATATCCTGAGGCTTCTATTGCGAAAGGATACTTGATGGAGGAGTGCTCTAATTTTTGTTCGTGATATCTCGATGAAGTGGAAACTAAAACTAATCGAGCACCTAGGAACAAAGGCAGTACTTCTAAAAAAGGTGTGAAATTTAACCTTGACAACGTTACCTGGATACAAGCATATAGATATGTGCTTGTAAATACTACAATAGTTGATCCATTTCGAGAGTAAGTCGTTCACAATTTTATTCATATACGTTCATCTATTATTTATTGAGTATTCATTTGTTTAGTATTTCTTATTTACATATTTATTTCATCATTTTCATTTATAAAGGGAGCATATCAACATTCTCTCTCAACAACATCCTCACGCTTCACGTCATCAAATTCAGAAAGAGAACAAGTCAAAATTTTATAAGTGGTTCAAAAGCCATGTAAGCGATGTTACTTTAATTAATTCTTTAACCTCATATTAAATATGAGTTATAACACTGGTGGGTTTTTATAGGTGGAAGCTTTGCAACAGAACTCAAATATGACATTACCTGAAGAAATTGTCCACTTAGCTAATGGCCCAAATACAATTGCACGACGTTTCAAATCTTATGTTGTTAATGGATTCAAATCTTGGACCAAGGATATTGACAACACTAGAACCTCCCAAAATTTCGGTGTTGTGTTAAAAGCTGATATAATGAGCTATGCTAGTGTAAGGGATAGAAATCCACGTTCAGGTAGTGTAACATTTCATGGAGTTTTAAGAGACATAATTGAAATTTGTTATGTCAACTCAATCAAGTTTGTGTTGTTCAAGTGTGATTGGGTTGATGATCGGATCGGAAAGAAGTTTGATGAATTTAACTTCACAATGGTTAACTTCAATCATCTATTATACAAACTTAATCATGAGGATGATAAGCCTTTTATTATAGCGAATCAAGCGGAATAAGTTTGTTATATCCAAGATCTTTAGAAGAAGATTGGCATAGAGTTCTTAAGACAACTGTTAGAGATTTATTCGATCTTTATTCAATCAAGAACTACGAGCATACGGTAAAAAGTGTGCCATAAGTTGAGTTATATGCACAACAAGAAGTCGATGAAAGAGAGTTTGTTCGTGAAGAAGATGTTGTTTGGGTTAGGCCAGGAGTTGATGGAACCACTGTTGACATCAATGGTGTAAATGATGATGAAAAGATGGATGATGATGAATGATAGTTTTTGTGATAAAGTTTCCGTGCATTTTGTTTTTGTGATGAAGACACTTATGTCTAATGTCTTTATGCTGACCTTGCAGTAGGTATATTATGTTTCTTATATATTAATGCAAGTTGTTTTTTTTTTAAAAACAATATTGGACGATCATTTATTATACGTGCATTAAACATTTATATTATTGTAATATAATGTATCAATAGGGTTTGAGTTTTCTAATGTTAGTATCTTTTTGTAGCTTACTATGGCACCAAAGAGACACAGAGATGATTCTATGGAAAGTTTACTACAAAGGGAGGCAAAATCTCGATGATAGACATCTTCATCTTCCTAGTCTCAAATGAATTTGGGAGATCAAGGTTTGTATATAAATGATAATTCTTTCATATACATGTTTTACTTTATAATGTGAAACTAATTCTATATGATTAGGCGCGTCATCACAAGCAAAAGGTCGTGGAGCTGCTCTGGTAATCCTGAATGGGGCTTAGGTCAGATTTTACACGTTGATTTCAACAACAAATGGCAACCAATTGGTCCGAATAAAGAGATGTTTACATCCCAACTTGGCATCATAGCAAGAATTGGATTAATGGCTCCGTTGACTTTTGCTAGTTGGCATGCCATGCCTGAGCACAAATTGAATGCAATTTGGAAAGAAGTAAAGGTATTTAATTTAATTTAACTGCTAAGTTGAAAAGTATTTAGTTTATGTACACTAATCTCTATTATACTTTTTGTTATTGTAGGACAATACAGATGTTCCAGATGAGTATAGACCTCATTGTTTAAAAGCAATCAGAGTACTTTGGAGGGATTAGAAAGCTCGTGTTAAGAGAGACTTTTACAAGCCATATCTGATGGATGAGGCTCGTTTAGCATTTACCCCTCCAAAAATTACTGAAGAGCATTGAAAGATTTTAGTGGCTTATTGGAGCAACGAAAGAGCTCAAGTAAGTTATGAAAATGATTGTTAAGATAATTGTTTTCTCAAAATATACTAAAATATTGCTCTTTAATATTACAAAAACAAGTAGAGAGAAATAAGGTAAATTGTGCACACCAGTTTGCACTCCATAGGGCTGGTCGTAGATCTTTTACTAAAAAGAGAGAAGAGGTAAGTTTTAACAACATTTAAAATTCGTATGAATTGTTAGAGATTTTGCATTGATAATTAATGCGTTATATTTGTAACTTACTTCCTTTGCATATATACACTAATATATTTTTCTTTATTTTTTGTGTTAAGATGTCAAAGAATGGAGAAAAAACATATCACATAAGTATATTTATCAAGACTAGAACGAGAAGTGATGGAGAAGTAGATACTTAAAGTGCTGAAATAATTGTACCTTTTTAAAATAAATTATATGCTCTTACAATTTATGTTAAATTGGTTATGCAATCAATTTTTTATGCTTTCACTTACAGTTGTTTTCATCATTTTGTAGAGTTAACTAAAAGAAGGCATGTCTAGAATACCTATTAACAAACAGAAGCTGCAGCAAAACGGGTA
>SNVD02012313.1:0-63170 GCA_013180625.2 Boswellia sacra | reverse complement strand
TTCTATTTATGCTTCTTTAAATCTTGGACCTTTTGCGGAAATTGGTATTACCATTCAACTTGCTGATCGTTTTAATGCATATACCAAAAGAGTTGTGGAAGATGTGCTTGTGCAGGTGAATCAATTGCTTTTTCCAGTAGACTTTTATGTTCTTGAAATAGAGGATGAGACATCTCCTAATCCAACATCGATTCTTATAGGGAGACCATTCTCGAAAACTGCTAGAACCAAGATTGATGTTTATGATGGCACTCTCACTATAGTGTTTGATGGCAAGGTGATCTGTTTCAATATTTTTGAGCCAATGAGGTACCCTAGTGACTTATATTCTGTTTTTGTAGTTGACATTACTGATTCTCTGCCATAACAATGTTTTGAGTTAACTCGCAAGAATGGATTGGATATAGCTATTAATGAGCACATAGGGACAGAAAATTCTAAGGAGTCAGAAATTTTGGTACAAGTGTCCAAAGAAATGGAGGAAGTTGTGACAAGCTTAGATGAGACCATCGCAATAACCACAAATAGGTATGATGTTTCGTACATTCAATTTCCTTTATCTAATGAGAAAATTCTTCCTTCTGTGATGACAGTCCCTGCCTTGGAGCTTAAGCTTCTTCCAGATCATTTGAGGCATGGATTCTTAAGTGAGAATGATCCTTTGCCAATTATAATAGAAATGGGCCTTGCACGAATGCAAGAAGAGAAACTCGTCCGAATACTTACAGACCACGAAACAGCTATTGGGTGGACGATTGCTAACATCCAAGGCCCAGCCATATGCATGCACTAATTCTTGTTGGAAAAAGGATCCAAGCCCACTAGAGAAGCACAGCGGAGATTGGACCCTCCCATGATGGAACCAACGTCGGGCTGAGGACGTTAAACCAAGCGCTTATTGGGAGGCAACCCATGTTTTTTGAAAAAATAAATAAAAGAAAAGAAAAGAAAAATAAAATAAGGTAAAATGATCAATTTTGTGTCTGAGGAGTCCTTTCGTTAGGCATCAAATTAACAGGTTTTATCTTCTTGTCACCTGTCTTATTTGTTTTTAGATTTTTTTTACTTTGTTTTGCTATCGTGTTGTTATCTCTTTTATGTGTCTTAGTTTAGTTTCTGCTCCTTCTTTCCTTTTGTTTAATTTGATTTATTTCGTACTTTGTGCTCATTTGTGCAACAGCTTGAGGAAACACCGAAAATAAGAATTGAAGAAGCCATTGCTTGAAGGTTGAAGCGTGTCATATCTTGGAGCAGAATAGACTCAACGAATTACTGGTAATATCTTCCTTTTCTCCTCTTCAATGGATGCCGATTTAGCTTTCTGTCGACCTTCATAAATATTGTCCCTTCACTTCCTCAAAATGCTATGTCCAAAATTTATAAAGTACGGATGACTAGACTTTGGGCGTTGATGCTTATAAATGTGCCTGCGGATATCCGATGGCTTATCGAAGCCAAGGTGAGATTGTCCGGTGAGCCGGACATTAATCTCGCAAAATACATGCCTGGTCTAGGAAAGAGCTACTACGCCACGAGGCGAAGAGCGAAAAGGTTACAAGTATGTTATAAATGTGCTAGATGGAATTGTAACCAGACTTGTCGTTCATTAGGTTTTGCGTCCAGGAATAGAGAAGATAAACTTTCATTTATTAAGAATGGTTTGAGTAATGAGTCGCTGGATATTGTTTTGTTAACTCTCGAGTCACATTTTTGTGGACTTGTTCAGCGTGAATTGCTTAATCTATGGACACAATTTCGTGATGAATTGCAGTGTTATAGTCTAGGGAATCTGACTAAAAACGATCTTGTTTGCCAGTTTATAAGAAAACTGGATGGGAAGCAAATCCCCGACTCATAGAAGGCGTTTCAGCCGTTACTGGACGTAAAAACAGAGGAAGATGTGAGCCACAATCACAACTACTTGTATATTTGAATGTGTGTTGTTGTTGTAGAATTTTTTTTCTTGTTTCGTTTGATCTGATTATCAATGTTGTTTTGTGTTGTTGTTGTTTGTTGATTTTGTTTGTTTTAATTTCAAGTTTTCTTTTTGACAAACCATATGACTACCCCATGATATATACACACGTGGGAGACAAGTGTGGAGGTTTTGTCAACCTCAGCCGAAAGTATATCTTTACTTTTCATACTTCACTTGGAGACAAGTGTGGCAGTTTTGTCAACCTCCGCCGAAAGTATATCTCCATTTTTCATGTTTCACGTGGGAGACAGGTGTGTAGGTTTTGTCAAACCTCACCGAAGGCATATCTAATTTTTTCAAATCTTGGGGCGATAAATCTGCATCGAGCAACCCCTACCGAAATTATGTCCCCATGTGTCAAATTTGAGAGTTACGTGTGTGTATATATCCATTCTCCATATTTTCAAATGTCATTATTATAACCTGTCTTACACTTGAAAAGCATATTACCTAACGTGCATAATTGTCTTACACAAGGTTAGAGCACTTGTAGAAATGGAGAAAACACCAATTCGGCGATTCCAAAATATATGCGTATTTTGTGGATCGCAATTTGGTAAAGCTGGAGAGTTTACAATAGCAGCTCTTGATCTTGGTAGGACATTAGCTGCGAGGGGTATTCATTTGATTTATGGAGGGGGTAGTCTTGGGTTAATGGGTGTGTCGACAGTTGCATCCCTAGGAGGGAGCAAAGTTCTCGACATTATCCCTAAACCATTGGCTGTACGAGATATCGTAGGCAATACAATCGGGGAAGAGTTACAGGTCTCTAGCATGCATGAGCGTATTGCACATATGGTTGTTAAGTCCGATGCATTTATAGCTTTGCCTGGTGGTTATGGTACATTAGAGGAGATAGTTCAAATCACCTCTTGGGCACAGCTAAACATCCATCGGAAACCCATTGGTTTGTTAAATGTCAATAATTTTTTTGATGGTTTGTTGTCTATTCTTGATCAAGCTGTAGAAAAAAACTTCATCTCACCGTCAGCGAGGCAAATCCTGGTTACAGCTTCAACTGCAGGGGAGTTAATTGATAAACTAAAAGAATTCGTCTATTCGCCTGATCCAACAACGGCTTGGATAGATTGGTTTGGAGAAGGCAATAAAAGGCATAGACTGGATTTAACACTCCATCTGTAATCTCTATCTATTGCTTTGCTTCGTTTTTGTTTACTTTCGTTTTAGTGTGTTTATTTGAGATTTTTCATGTCATTTCTTTTGAGTTTTTTTCAGGTTATTTCTTTCGCCGCAGGTAATATTTTCTAATCATGGCTTTTAGAGTGGTGGCTTAAAAAGTTTAATTCCTCTTGAAACACATTCTGGATCTCTTCAATCCATAATGGCTGAATAAGGAGGCTAACTTCTAAACTTTTTAGACCCATTCTAACTGACTTGTTTTTGTTTGCTGGCTTGTTTGACTTTGTTATTTTATGAGTAAGTTTAGTTTTGTGTAATTTAGAGTTGTTGTGTGTTTTTGTCTATATCAGTTTCGATTCGGAAAAAAAATATTGTGGAAAAACCTGAGAATGGCAGAATATAGGGTTTCCTTAACTCTTGAAACGCATTCTCTCTAAATAAATCTGTAGTTTATTTATTTCGTGTTGTTTGAAGTGTCTTGTTTCTTGTTTTTGTTCTTTTATAATAAAGGTATATAGGCTGGAAACCTTAAGTCTGCGGGCTACTGGTCCTAAGGATTGTTGAAATAGACAATCTTGACTCAGGTGTAACAACGCCACGTACCTCTTTTCTTGCATTTTGTGGGTCGATGATAAGATAATGATTGAATTAAGAATAACTCTTGGAAAATGATAAATGATGCATGGATCTATGTGCGTGAAATGTTTTTTGGTTTTGCTTTGCCTTTGATTCCTTACGCAACATTGAGCACTGAGCTATTATCACTGAGTTATTTGTTCACTTAGAGAAAGTTTATGTAATTTAAATGTTTCTTCAGATTTCAATGAATTCTAGAACTTGTTTGATGGTCACTCGAGCCTTAATAGCCAACCTTGACTGAAATTGATCCCTAGTTACCCCTTTGAGCCTCTGTAAGCCTTTTTCTTTGTTAACTCACTAAAAGATTTCCTAACCTCAAATGAATTTGTTCCAAACAGTTTATCCCTTACCTATGAGCATGTAGATCATTCACAATTAAATTCTGAGCTATGTTCTGATTTTGGGAAGTTAGAGGAGGTTGGGATGTGTCATGAGCAATGCAAGTGAGTCCTATTGTGTTTGTAAAAAAGAAAAAAGAAAAAAGGAAAAAAAAGTCAATCTGTACTTATCGTCCATGTACTTACACATTGAGGACAATGTATTGTTTAAGTGTGGGGGAGGGGAAGTGTAATAAAAAAAAAAGAAAAAAAAAGAGAACAAAAGAAGAAGAATAAGAGATCTATACCCTTAAGTGTTCTTAAAAAGAATGAAACAACAAAGTGTGGGGGTTTAGTTTTCTTTTGTTTTCTGCAAAAAAAAAAAAAAAAAAGATTGAGTGTTCTAAATAAGTTTGGGGGAGTAACCTGGTGAATTGAAATAAAGTTGTGTTATAAGGTTGAGCTCTACATAATCTTGAATGATTTTATGTGTTTGTAGGTGATTTAAGCCTAATTATTATCCTTTATCATACCTTCACCCAAGCCAAACGTTACAAGCTTAATAAAGTCATACTTGATCCTTCATGTTATGCTGGTCTACATTAGTGGAGAGTGACTTGAAAAGCAGGCCTATGGAGTTCATTTATACACACATCTTCAATATTAAATATGATTCATTTTTATCCATAAACTCATCGGGTTACAAGTGATTAGGTGAGAATGGCTCTACACACACACACTTGAGGAATTGAAGTGAAGCGAAACTAATCTTTGAGATGAAATTCTTGATCAAGTGCATTATTTTGAAGTTTTCCTTGGGTTATAATTAAGTACAATCTTTGAGGCTTATTTGCAACATGAAGCATTTGTGTGTTTTAATTTTTTGTTGATTCTGTTTCGGTTTAGTTTTATTTCATATTCTCGTAGTTGCTCGAGGACTAGCAAAGTCTAAGTGTGGGGGAATTTGATAAGTGTCTATTTATATATCATTTTCATATCAATTCGTCCATATTTCTTTGCTATATTCCTTGGGAAGTTGCTTGTATTTTCCTATATCTAATGCTTATGATTGCTTGCTGGATTGTATTTTGAATGGCCAACTGAATATAATCTGGTTGTTGTCTATTGCTAGACTAGAAATCTTTATCCGCAATTGTCTTGAATTTCTAATCCTTAGTAGCAAAATTGTGATCAGAGATTGCAATTGGAGAATACACCTAAGTTAAATAATCCGAGCTTGTGTGTTTATTGCTTAGATCAACCTATCTTTCTTATCGTAATGCATCCATTGAATTAAATTTAGAGAGCGTGTTCTAGGTTGTTTAATGGATAGAGATTAAATAAAGAGCCTGTTTTGTTTAACAACAAAGTAAGGAAAGATTGGGATAGCAGAGCTTGTTGTTATCTACGGTTGGTAATTTCAATGGTGCAATTGGATGACAATTCTACGATTAATTCGCAAATCCATATCTTGTGTAGAGAAGGATCCCTTAACCAGCTTTCTCTCATTGATTTTTCATTCGAATTAACTTTCTGTTTTGTTATTCTTCGTTTGCATTATTATTTCACTTAGTTAATCAATCAACAAAACCCCCCATTTACTCTGATTTTGCTTTCGAATAACAAATTCAATTAGAATCAATCCTCGTGGGAACGATATCTTACTCATCACTTTATTACTTGTGCGACTAGTATACTTGCTAGTTTCGAACGCATCATGTCCATAGATTAAGCAATTCACGTTGAACAAGTCCACAAGAATGTGACTCGAGAGTTAACAAAACATTATCCAGCGACTCATTACTCAAACCATTCTTAATAAATGAAAGTTTATCTTCTCTATTCCCTGTCTCTTATACACATCTAGATGTGTATAAGAGACAGATCTAGCACATTTATAACATACTTGTAACCTTTTCGCTCTTCGCCTCTTGGCGTAGTAGCTTTTTCCTAGACCAGGCATGTATTCTGCGAGATTAATGTCTGGCTCACCGGACATCTCACCTTGGCTTCGATAAGCCATCGGATATCCGCAGGCAGATTTAAGAGCATCAGTACCCAAAGTCTAGTCATCCGTACTTTATAAATTTTAAACACAGCATTTTGAGGAAGTGAAGGAAAATATTTACGAAGGTTCGACAGAAAGATATCGGCATCCATTGAAGAAGAGAAAAGGAAAGATGTTACCAGTAATTCGTTTGAGTCTATTCTTCTCCAAGATATGCACGCTTCAAACCTTCAAGCAATGGCTTCAATTCTTGTTTTGGTGTTTCCTCAAGCTGTTGCACAAATGAGCACAAAGTATGAAATAATCAAATTAAACAAAAGAAAAAGAAAAGATCACAGAAACGAAACTAAAGACACATAAAAGAGATAACAACGCAATAGCAAACAAAAGTAAAAAACGAATAAAAAAATATAAAAACAAATAAGACAGATGGCAAAGAGAGATAAAACCTGATCAATTTGATGGCCTACGAAAGGAATATCCTCGAGGCACAAAATCGATCATTATTACCTTATTTTATTTTTATTTTATTTTATTTATTTATTTTGCAAAAACATTGGGTTACCTCCCAATAAGCGCTTGGTTTAACGTCCTCAGCCCGACGTTTGTTCCATCATGGGAGGGTCCAATCTCTGCTGTGCTTTATTAATGGGCTTGGATCATTCTTCTAACAAGATACGGTCCATGCATATGGCTGGGCCTTGGATGTCAGCAATCATCCACCCAATAGCTATTTTGTGATCTCTAAGTACTCGGACGCGTTTCTCTTCTTTTAGTGGTGCAAGGCCCATTTCTATTGTAATTGGCAAAGGATCTTTGTCACCCAAAAACACATGCCTCAAATAATCTGGAAGTAGCTTAAGCTCCAAGTTATTGGCTTTCATCATAGAAGGAAGAAGTTTCTCATTAGATAAAAGCAATTCAATGTGCGAAACATCATACCTGTTTGTGATTATAGCTATACTCTCATCTAAGCATGCCATAGCTTCCTCCATTTCTTTGGACACTTGTATCAACCTTCCTGGTTCTTTGAAATTTCCTGTCCCTATGTGCTCACTAATAGCCATTTCCAATCCTTCCTTGCGAGTTAACTCAAAATGTTGTTGTGGCAAAGAATCAATAACATCAACTGCAAAAACAGAATGCAAGTCACTAGGGTACCTCGTTGCCTCAAAAATATTGAAACGAATCGCCTCGCCATCAAATTCCATGGTGAGAGTGCCATCATGAACATCAATCTTAGTTCGAGCAGTTTTCAAGAATGGTCTCCCTAAAAGAATTGGTGTTGGATTAGGAGATGTCTCATCCTCCATTTCAAGAACATAGAAGTCTGCTGGAAAAACCAATTGATTCACCTGCACAAGCACATCTTCCACAACTCCCTTGGGATATGCATTAGAACGATCAGCAAGTTGAATGGTAATACCAGTTTCCGCAAGAGGCCCAAGATTTAAAGAAGTATAAATAGAATATGGCATGACATTAATAGATGCTCCTAAGTCTAACATAGCCCTTTCAAACTTGGTTCTACCAATGGTGCATGGAATGGTAAACGTACCTGGATCTTTGCATTTCGAAGGAATTTTTCTTTGTAGTACAGCTGAAACATTTTTCCCCACACTTACTTTCTCATTTTCCTTCAACTTTCTCTTGTTGGTGCATAACTCCTTGAGAAATTTTGCATAACGAGGCACTTGCTTAATAGCATCCAAAAGTGGTATATTTACCTCAACCTTGCGAAAAGTTTCCAAGATCTCCTGTTCTTGTTCCTTCTTCTTTGATTTTGCAAATCTGCTAGGAAATGGTGGAGGAGTAACATAAGAAGGAATTTGAGTTTTAAGATCTACCTTAGAAGATGATGTTTTGTTCATGGTGGAAGTGGTGTCATCCCCTTCATTAGTTTGTGACTTTTTTTGTGGGACTTGTAATTGCTTTCCTGGTGCGTTCGAAACTAGCAAGTATACTAGTCGCACAAGTAATAAAGTGATAAGTAAGATATCGTTCCCACGAGGATTGATTCTAATTGAATTTGTTATTTTCCAGCAATAATAAACTAAACAGGGGGGGTTTTGTTGATTGATTAACTAAACTTAATACGAAAGCAAATGAAGAATAATACAATGCAAAGTTAAATCAATTGAGAAATACACAATGAAAGAAATCTGGTTAAGGGATTATTCTCTACCACAAGATTTGGATTTGCAAATTAATCACAGAATTGTCATCCAATTACACCATTGAAATTATCAACCGTAGATAACAACAAGCTCTGTTATCCCAATCTTTCCTTACTTTGTTGTTAAATAAAACATGCTCTTTATTTAATCTCTATCCATTAAACAACCTAGAACAAGCTCTCTAAATTTAATTCAATGGATGCATTATGAAAAGAAAGACAGGTTGATCTAAGCATAAACACACAAGCTCGGATTATTTAACTTAGGTTATATTCTCCAATTGCAATCTCTGATCACAATTTTGCTACTAATTATTAGAAATTCAAGACAATTACGGATCAAGATTTCTAGTCTAGCAATAGACAATATCCAGATTATATTCAGTTGGCCACCCAAATACAATCCAGCCAGCAATCATAAGCATTAGACATGGGAAAATACAAGCAACTTCAATTAGAGAATTGGATAACAACTTCTTGCACAATCAACTTACAAAAACCATATCAGGGGCTTTGAAATCAACCTCAACCAATTCAGATTCAGTTACACATGTTTAAGAACGTGGTAAATACAATACAACATGGAGACATTCCAGAAAATGAAAGGCAAAGGGAAAACTTAGCAAATTTGATGAAATCTCTTAGGATTTGTAGTTCTTCCTCTTTCCAAGCCTTCAATCTCCTTCAAGAACTCCAAGAGATGAGAGAAATCCAAAGATGCAGCCTCCTCCACGTTCTCCCCTCTTCCAGTTATGAAATAAAACCCTAAAATGTGTTTTAAATACTCTGCTACAGTAACGTGCTACAGTGTCCCGTATTATACATACTACAGTGATGTGTGGAATTACATTTCTACACTTCTCACACTGTTTTGATTACAACTTTCGGTACACTGAATGGATTCATAAACCGTAAATTTCTCCAAAAGTAGACTTCGAGAGCTTTTCAACGGTATATGATATGTCATCGGGTTCATTGTATATCAATACAATTAAATCCGAGAAGATGGTTGACTAGCAGAGGTGAAAATGAAGGTTTTACTCCATTTTTGTGCAAGTTGCTCCAAAACTCCTACAAACATCAAAACCACACAAAAACATAAAAATACCAAGGAATATAGCAAAGAAACATGGACGAATTGATACAAAAGTAATACGTAAATAGACACCTATCATTTCCACTTCTCAAAGTTATTGCACTAGCATTCTCTCTTGGATTGATCACTGTCTGAGAAGGTATTTTTTCTAAGCTTTGACTCTTGAATTTGCTCATGTTAGTAGCCAATTGTCCCATTTGATTTTCCAGGTTTTGGATACTTGCCCTAGTTTTCTGCTGAAATTGCATTGTGTTAGTAGCAAGTGCTTTAACAATGTCCTGGAGAGCCATACCTGAGTTTTGTGGAGCTATTTGTGGTGCTGGTTGTGGTTGCATTTGAAATGGTTGCTGCACTCTTGGTTGATTGAAACCTGGCGGCCGATTTGGTATGGCATTTGGGGCGATTAGTTGATGATTACTATAACTTTGGCTTGGTTGTCCTAGAAATCCACCAATGGCATTGGCTTGTTCCGTATCTCCTTCTTGCAAAGTTGGACACATATCGGTTGGATGCTCCGTGGTAGAACATACCCCACATACATAAGATTGATACATATGTCCTGCAGCCATTTTTTTTACAAGAGAGGTAAGCTCAAAAAGTTGTTGTTCAATGTTCGGGGTACTTATCTCATTTACTCTCCTAGGTAGTTGTGGCTCAAATTGGCTGCCGAATTGTTGGGAGTTCGCTGCCATGTCACTAATCAAATGTCTTGCAACTTTCGGTGTTTTATTAACTAGTGCTCCACCACTAGCAGCATCAATGATACTCCTTTCCATTGGTAGGAGACCCTTATAGAAATATTGAATAAGCAGTCCATCACTAATTTGATGGTTTGGATAGCTAGCACATAACCTTTTAAATCTCTCCCAATATTCATAAAGTGATTCTCCATTGTGTTGTCGAATGTCACTAATATCTGTCTCTTATACACATCTAGATGTGTATAAGAGACAGGTCGAATGTCACAAATGTCTTTTCTAATGTTTATAGCTTTCGAAATGGGAAAGTATTTCTCTAAAAAGAGTTTACTTATCTCATTCCACGTGGTGATGGAACCCGGTGGTAGATAGTATAGCCAATCTTTCGCCGAATCTACTAATGAGAATGGAAAAGCTCTCAATTTTATTTGCTCCTCAGACACACCAGTTGGCTTCATACTTGAGCATACCACATGAAATTCTCTGAGGTATTTGATATGATCCTCTCCTGCAAAACCATGAAATGTTAGGGGAGGGCGGTTGTATGGTTGAGAAGGTTGTTTAAAAGGTAATGTTGGGGAGGTAAGGGAATGTTGGGGGTTGTTGCTAAAAAAAAGGGGAAGGGAGGTAGGAAGGTAGGGGAGAGATAGGAGGGTGAAGAGGGTTTAAGAGCCGATTAGTCCCGATTTAAGCTCAATTGTACCTCAAGGTTGAATTTATGCACAACGGTTGTTGATCAATAATTGGAGCCGCTAACTCCTTAAGAGTCTGATTGTTTTGCATCGCAATTACTTCCGATTCAGATTTGATTGAACTGCAAGAAGATGGAAGGGAAGTATGTCGTGCAAGGTCAAATTCTGGAGGTGGAGTTGAAATTGACTGGTTTAGTCTTAAATTTGAGGATTCAAGAAACTCCTTGATTCGCTTAAGTCGTTGATCCGCTTCTCCCTCGGATATAAAAGCCTAAAACACAAACAATCAGAAAATAAAAATCAAGAATCAGTAGTAAAAACAAAATAACAAATTGATTAGAAAATCAATCCCCGGCAACGGCGCCAAAAACTTGATGCGTTCGAAACTAGCAAGTATACTAGTCGCACAAGTAATAAAGTGATGAGTAAGATATCGTTCCCACGAGGATTGATTCTAATTGAATTTGTTATTCGAAAGCAACAATAAACTAAATGAGGGGGTTTTTGTTGATTGATTAATTAGATGAAATATTAATGCAAGTAAAGAATAACAAAACAAAAAGTTAATTTGAGTGAAAACTCAATGAGAGAAACCTGGTTAAGGGATCCTTCTCTGCCACAAGATATGGATTTGCTAATTAATCATAGAATTGTCATCCAAATACACCATTGAAATTATCAACCGTAGATAACAACAAGCTCTGTTATCCCAATCTTTCCTTACTTTGTTGTTAAACAAAACAGGCTCTTTATTTCATCTCTATCCATTAAACAACCTAGAACAAGCTCTCTAAATTTAATTCAATGGATGCATTACGATAAGAAAGATAGGTTGATCTAAGCAATAACACACAAGCTCGGATTATTTAACTTAGGTTGTATTCTCCAATTGCAATCTCTGATCACAATTTTGCTACTAAGGATTAAAAATTCAAGACAATTACGGATCAAGATTTCTAGTCTAGCAATAGACAACAACCAGATTATATTCAGTTGGCTATTCGAAATACAATCCAACAAGCAATCATAAGCATTAGATATAGGAAAATACAAGCAACTTCAATTAGAGAATTGGATAACAACTTCTTGCACAATCAACTTACAAAACCATATCAGGGGCTTTGAAATCACCCTCAACCAATTCAGATTCAGTTACACATGTTTAAGAACGTGGTAAATACAATACAACATGGAGACATTCCAGAAAATGAAAGGGAAGGGAAAAACTTAGCAAGTTTGATGTAATTCTCTTTGGATTGTAGTTCTTCCTCTTTCCAAGCTTCCTTTCTCCTTCAAGAACTCCAAGAGATGAAAGAATTCCAGAGCTGCAGCCTCCACCACGTTCTCCCCTCTTCAATTTATGAAAATAAAACCCTAAAATGTGTTTAAATACTCTGCTACAGTAACCTGCTACAGTGTCCCGTATTATACATGCTACCGTGATTTGTGGACTTACATTTCTATACTTCTCACACTGTTTTGATTACAACTTTTGGTACACTGAATGGATTTATAAACCGTAAATTTCTCCAGAAAATAGACTTCGAGAGCTTTCCAACGGTATATAATATGTCATTGGGTTCTTTGTATATCAATACAATTAAATCCGAGAAGATGGTTGACTAGCAGAGGTGAAAATGAAGGGTTTTACTCCATTTTTGTGCAAGTTGCTCCAAAACTCCTACAAACATCAAAACCACACAAAAACATAAAAATACCAAGGAATATAGCAAAGAACATGGACAAATTGATATGAAAATGATATATAAATAGACACTTATCATTCTCCCAATCTTTCCTTACTTTGTTTGTTAAATAAAACAAGCTCTTTATTTAATCTCTATCCATTAAACAACCTAGAACAACTCTCTAAGTTTAATTCAATAGAAGCATTACGATGAGAAAGATAGGTTGATCTAAGCAATAATCACACAAGTTTGGATTTTTTAACCTAGGTTGTATTTTCCAATTGCAATCTCTGATCACAATTTTGCTACTAATGATTAGAAATTCAACACAATTACGGATCAAGATTTCTAGTCTAGCAATAGATAACAACCAGATTATATTCAATTGGCCAGCCCAAATACAATCAGCAAGCAATCATAAGCATTAGATATGGGAAAATGCAAGCAACTTCAATTAGAGAATTGGATAACAATTTCTTACACAATCAACTCATAAAAACCATATCAAGGGCTTTGAAATCACCCTCAACCAATTCAGATTCAGTTACACATGTTCAAAAACATCATAAATACAATACAATACGTAAAAATTCTAGAAGATTAAAGGGAAATGATAAACTTAGCAAATCTGATGAAATCTCTTAGGATTTGTAGTTCTTCCTCTTTCCAAGCCTTCAATCTCCTTCAAGAACTCTAAGAGATGAGAGAAATCCAAAGATGCAACCTCCTCCACGTTCTCCCCTCTTCAAGTTATCAAAATAAAAGCCTAAAATGTGTTTAAATACTCTGCTACAGTGAATTGCTACAGTGCCCCGTATTATACATGCTACAGTGACTTGTGGAATTATATTTCTATACATCTCGCACTGTTTTGATTACAACTTTTGGTACACTTAATGGATTTATAAACCGTAAATTTCTCCAGAAAATAGGCTTCGAGAGCTTTCCAACGGTATATAATATGTCATCGGGTTCATTGTATATCAATACAATTAAATCCGAGAAGATGGTTGACTAGCAGAGGTGAAAATGAAGGGTTTTACTTCGCTTTGGTACAAGTTCCTCTAAAACTCTTACAAACATCAAAACCACACAAAAAACATAAAAATACCAAGGATTATAGCAAAGAAACATAGATGAATTGATATGAAAATGATACATAAATAGACACCTATCAAATTCCCCCACACTTAAAACTTTGCTAGTCCTCGAGCAACTACGACGATATGAAACAAAACTAAATCGAAACAGATTCAAAGAAAAATTAAAACACATAAATGCTTAAACTTGCAAATAGGCCTCAAAGATTGTACTTAATTATAACCCAAGGAAAACTTCAAAATAATGCATTTGATCAAGAATTTTATCTCAAAGATTAGTTTCGCTTCACTTCAATTCCTCAAGTGTGTGTGTGTAGAGCCATTCGCACCTAATCACTTGTAACCCGGATGAGTTTATGCATAAAAATGAATCATATTTAATATTGAAGATGTGTGTATAAATGAACTCCATAGGCCTGCTTTCAAGTCACTCTCCACTAATGTAGACATGCACAACACCAAGGATCAAGTAGGACTTTATTAAGCTTGTAACGTTTGGCTTGGGTGAAGGTATGATAAAGGATAATAATTTTGGCTCAATTCACCCACAAACACATAAATCATTCAAGACTATGTAGAGCTCAACCCTATAACACAACTTTATTTCAATTCACCAGGTTACTCCCCCAAACTTATTTAGAACACTCAAATCTTTTTTTTTTGGCAGAAAACAAAAGAAAACTACACCCCAACACTTTGTTGTTTCATTCTTTTTAAGAACACTTAAGGGTATAGATCTCTTATTCTTCTTCTTTTGTTCTTTTTTTTCTTTTTTTTCTTTGTTTTTCTTTTTTTTTTATTACACTTCCCCTCCCCTACACTTAAACAACACATTGTCCTCAATGTGCAAGTACGTGGACGATAAGTACAGATTGGCTTTTTTTTGTTTTTTTCTTTTTTTTTCAAATATAATATAACTCACTTGCATTGCTCATTACACATCGCAACCTCCTCTAACTTCCCAAATCCAGTACATAGCTCAAAATTTAATTATGAATGATCTACATGCTCATAGGCAAGGGATAAACTGTTTGGAACAAATTCATTTGAGGTTAGGAAATCTTTTAGTGAGTTAACAAAGAAAAAGGCTTACAGAGGCTCAAAGGGGTAACTAGGAATCAATTTCAGTCAAGGTTGGCTATTAAGGCTCAAACGGTCCAAATATGGCCTAAATCATTTCTCCAATATTGCACAGTCTAGGATTTCGCCTTGAGTGACCATCAAACAAGTTCTAGAATTCATTGAAATCTGAAGAAACATTTAAATTACATAAACTTTCTCTAAGTGAACAAATAACTCAGTAATAATAGCTCAGTGATCAATGTTGTGCAAGGAATCAAAAGCAAAGCGAAAACCAATAAACATTTCAAGCACACAGATCCATGCATCATTTATCATTTTCCAAGAGTTATTCTTAATTCAATCATTATATTATCATCGACCCACAAAATGCCGAAAAAGAGGTACGTGGCGTGTTACACCTGAGTCAAGATTGTATATTTCAACAATCCTTAGGACCAGTAGCCCGCAGACTTAAGGTTTTTAGCCTATATACCTTTATTATGAAGAACAAAACAAGAAACAAGACACTTCAAACAATATAAAATAAACAAACTACAGATTTATTTAGAGAGAATGCGTTTCAAGAGTTAAGGAAACCCCATATTCTGCCATTCTCAGGTTTTTCCACAATGTTTTTTTTCGAATCAAAACTGATATAGACAAAAACACATAACAACTCTAAATTACGCAAAACTAAACTCACTCATAAAATAACAAAGTTCAACAAGTCAACAAACAAAAACAAGTTAGTTAGAATGGGTCTAAAAAGTTAGAAGTTAGCCTCCTTATTCAGCCATTATGGATTGAAGAGATCCAGAATGCGTTTCAAGAGAACTTGAACTTTTTAAACCACCACTCTAATAACTGAGATTACAAAATATTACCTGGGGTGAAAGAAACAACCTGCAAAATCTCAAAATAAATAACATGAAAAACTTCAAATAAACACAATAAAAAGAAAGCAAACAAAAATGAAGCAAACCAACAAACAGAGATTACAGATGGAGCGTTAAATCTAGTTTACGCCTCTTATTGCCTTCTCCAAACTAATCTATCCGAGCTATTATTAGATCAGGCGAATAGACGAATGCTTGTAATTTGTCAATTAACTCCCCTACAGTTGAAGCTGTAACCAGGATTTGCCTCGCCGACTGTGAGATGAAGTTTTTTTCTACTACTTGATCAAAAAAAGACAACAAACCATAAAAAAAATTATTGACATTCAACAAACCAATGGGTTTCCGATGGATGTTTAGCTGTGCCCAAGAGGTGATTTGAAATATCTCCTCTAATGTACCATAACCACCGGGCAAAGCTATAAATGCATCAGATTTAATGACCATATGTGCAATACGCTCATGCATGCTGGAGACCTATAACTCTTCCCCCATTGTGTTGCCTATAATATCTTACACAGCTAATGGTTTAGGGATAATGTCGAGAACTTTACTTCCTCCCAAGGATGCAGCTGTCGACACACACCCCATTAACCCAAGACTCCCCCCTCCATAAATCAAATGAATACCCCTCGCAGCTTATGTCCTACCAAGATCTAGAGCTGCTGTTGTAAACTCTCCATCTTTACCAAATTGCGATCCACAAAATACGCATATATTTTGGAGTCGCCGAATTGGTGTTTTCTCCTTTCTACAAGTGCTCTAACCTTGTGTAAGACAATGATGCACGTTAGGTAATATGCTTTTCAAGTGCAAGATAGGTTATAATAATGACAATTGAAAATATGGAGAATGGATATATACACACGTAAAACTCTCAAAATTGACACATGGGGATATAATTTCGGTGGGGGTTGCTCGATGCAGATTTATCGCCCCAAGATTTGAAAAAAAGAGATATGCTTTCGGCGAGGTTTGACAAAACCTACACACTTGTCTCCCACGTGAAGCATGGAAAATGGAGATACACTTTCGGCGGGGGTTGACAAAACCACCACACTTGTCTCCCACGTGAAGCATAAAAAATAGAGATACACTTTCGGTGGAGGTTGACAAAACCTCCACACTTGTCTCCCACGTGTACTTATGCCATAGGGTAGTCATATGGTTTGTCAAAAAAAAACTTGAAATTAAAACAAACAAAATCAACAAACAACAACAACACAAAAACAACATTGATAATCAGATCAAACGAAACAAGAAAGAAATAAAATTCGACAACAACAACACACATTCAAATATACAAGTAGTTCTGATTGTGGCTCACATCTTCCTCTGGTTTTACGTCCAGTAACGGCTGAAACGCCTTCTATGAGTCGGGGATTTGCTTCCCATCCAGTTTTCTTATAAACTGGCAAACAGGGTCGTTTTAGTCAGATTCCCTAGACTATAACACTGCAATTCATCACGAAATTGTGTCCATAGATTAAGCAATTCACGTTGAACAAGTCCGCAAGAATGTGACCCAAGAGTTAATAAAACATTATCCAGCGACTCATTACTCAAACCATTCTTAATAAATGAAAGTTTATCTTCTCTATTCCTGGACGCAAAACCTAATGAACGACAATTCTGGTAACAATTCCATCTAGCACATTTATAACATACTTGTAACCTTTTCGCTCTTCGCCTCTTGGCATAGTAGCTCTTTCCTAGACCAGGCATGTATTTTGAGAGATTAATGTCCGGCTCACCGGACAATCTCACCTTGGCTTCGATAAGCCATCGGATATCCACAGGCAGATTTAAGAGTATCAATGCCCAAAGTCTAGTCATCCGTACTTTATAAATTTTAAACACAGCATTTTGAGGAAGTGAAGGGAAATATTTACGAAGGTTCGACAGAAAGATATCAACATCCATTAAAGAGGAGAAAAGGAGAGATATTACCGATAATGCGATTGAGTTTGTTCTTCTCCCAGATATGCACGTTTCAAACCTTCGAATAATGGCTTCAACTCCCGTTTGAATGTTTCCTCAAGCTATTGCACAACTGAACTCGAAGCACGGAATAATCAAATTAAACACAAGAAAAGAAAAGAAAAGAAAAGAAAATAGAGACACATAAAAGAAACAAAAACACAAGAGCAAATGAAAGTCAAAAACAAACAACAAAGCAAATGAGACAAATGGCAAAGAGAGATAAAAACTGATCAATTATAATAGCCCATGAGAGGAATCTCCTCGAAACACAAAAATTGATCAATACTACCTTCTTTTCTTTGTCTCTTTTTATTTATATTTCAAAAACATTAGGTTGCCTCCCAATAAGCACTTGGTTTAACGTCCTCAGCCTGACGTCATCTGTCCTCACCCATCAAGATAAGTTGGCTCGTAGAGAGGTACCTCATCGATGTCCTGCATCACTGAATTCTCATTGTAAGGCTTCAACCTGTGCCCATTCACCTTGAATACTTTATCCGTTTTTAAGCTCTTGATTTCCACTGCACCATGGGGAAAAACATTAGTAATAACAAAAGGTCCAACCCATCGAGATCGTAATTTACCGGGAAATAACTTGAGGCGAGAATGAAATAAAAGAACTTTCTGTCCCACTTCAAAATTCTTCCTGGAGATCATTTTATCATGAAATGCCTTAGTTTTCTCCTTGTAAATTCTAGAATTCTCATAGCATCATTTCTAAGTTCTTCCAATTCTTGCAGTTGAAGCTTCCTTTGTTCTCCAGCAGCATCCATCGCCATGTTACAAAGCTTTACTGCCCACCATGCTTTGTGTTCGAGCTCTACTGGAAGGTGACATGGCTTACCATAGACTAACCTATACAGAGACATACCAATAGGTGTCTTGTAAGCAGTTCGATATGCCCAAAGTGCATCATTAAGTCGTAGGCTCCAATCTTTTCTATTCGGATTCACCGTCTTCTCGAGAATGCACTTGACTTTCCGATTTGAAACTTCAACTTGACCACTAGTTTGTGGATGATATGCAGTAGACACCTTGTGAGTGATGTTATATTTCTTGAGCAAGGCTTCAAATGATCGGTTGCAGAAGTGTGTCCCTCTGTCGCTAATCATGGCTCTTAGTGTTCCAAATCTCGCAAAAATGTTAGATTTCACAAAATCTACAACAACTTTAGAATCATTAGTTCTTGTAGCTTTTGCTTCCACCCATTTAAAAACATAATCCACAGCAAGTATAATGTAAACATTACCAAAAGATGAAGGAAAAGGACCCATGAAATCAATACCCCACACATCAAAATCTCAACAATAAGTATAGGGGTTTGTGGCATTTGATTTTTGGCACTTAAATTACCTGTCCTTTGACAACGGTCACAAGCTTTGTAGAATAGATATGCATCTTTGAACAATGATGGCCAGTAGAATCCACAATCAAGAACTTTGAGGGCTGTTCTTTTTGGTCCAAAGTGACCTCCACATGCATAAGAATGACAGAAGGTTAAAATTGAATTAAATTCAGATTCAGAAACACACCTTCTTATCACTTGGTCAGAACAATGCTTCCATAAGTACGGATCATCCCATATGTAATACTTGGCAGTTTTCTTGATCTTGTCTCTTTGAGCTCAAGTCAAGTCATGTGGTAGCTTCTTCGTAACTAAGTAATTGACAATATCTGCATACCAAGGCGCTGCTACATGTAGAGACAGCAATTGTTCATCTGAAAAACTTTCTTGTAATGGCAGTATATCCTCATCATGGACAATGCGACTAAGATGGTCTGCAACTAAGTTTTCACTTCCTATCTTATCTTTGATCTCCAAGTCAAATTCCTGTAAAAGGAGTATCCACCTGATAAGCCTTGGTTTAGCATCTTTCTTTATGAGCAAGTACCTCAAAGCTGAATGATCAGAATAAACGGTTACTTTAGTACCAATCAAATAAGAATGAAATTTTTCTAAAGCAAAAATAACCGCCAGGAGCTCTTTCTCAGTGGTAGAATAATAAAGCTGAGCATCATTTAAAGTTTGAGATGCATAGTAAATGGCATGTGGAATTCTGCCAATTTGTTGACCAAAAACGGCACCTACAGCGTAGTTACTTCCATCGCACATAATCTCGAATGGATGATCCCAATTCAGAGATTGGATTACTGGAGCCGAAGTCAAGAGTTCCTTTAGTTTCTCAAATGCCTCTTTGCATTTCTCATCAAATTCAAAGGCCACATCATTCTGTAATAATCTGCATAGGGGCAATGCTATCTTCGAGAAATCTTTGATGAATCTACGATAAAAACCTGCATGACCAAGAAACGAACGAATATCCCGCACACTTGTGGGAGGTGGTAAGGAACATATAAGATCTATCTTGGATTTATCAACCTCTATACCCTTAGCAGAAATAACATGTCCCAAAACTATACCCTGATCTACCATAAAATGACATTTATCCCAATTCAGAACAAGGTTAGTTTCTATACATCTTTGAAGTATAAGGGTAAGGTTGTCAAGGCATTAATCAAAAGAATCACCAAAAACACTAAAGTCATCCATAAATACCTCTATGATATTCTCAACATAATCAGAGAAAATACTTACCATACACCTTTGGAAAGTGGCAGGGGCATTGCAAAGACCGAATGGCATGCGTCGATAGGCAAATGTACCGAATGGGCATGTCAATGTAGTTTTCTCTTGATCCTCAGGGGCAATGACAATATGATTATATCCTGAATAGCCATCAAGAAAACAATAGTGAGAATGACCTGCTAACCTCCCCAGCATTTGATCAATGAATGGCAAAGGAAAGTGATCCTTGCGAGTTGCTGAATTGAGCTTCCGATAATCAATACAAACTCGCCAGCCGGTTTGGATACGAGTGGGAACTAGCTCATTATTGTCATTCTTAACCACCGTAACACCAGATTTCTTCGGAACAACTTGGATTGGACTCACCCACTTGCTGTCCGAAATTGGATAAATCACACCCACATCTAACAATTTCAGGATTTCTTTCTGGACAACTTCCATCATTGGAGGATTCAACCTCCGCTGTGCTTCTCAAGTGGGCTTGGATCCTTCTTCTAATAAGATACGGTGCATGCATATGGCTGGGCTAATACCTTTGATGTCAGCGATTGTCCACCCAATGGCTGTTTTGTGATCTCGAAGCACTCAGATGAGTTTCTCTTCTTGTAATGGTGCAAGGCCCTTTGCTATTATGACTGGCAAAGTATCTTTCTCACCAAGAATACATGCTTCAAATGATCTGGAAGAGGCTTAAGCTCCAAGGCAGGTGCTTTCATCACAGAAGGAAGAAGTTTCTCATTAGATAAAGGCAATTCAATGTACGAAACATCATACCTGTTTGTGGTGATAGCTATAGTCTCATCCAAGCTTGCCACAGCTTCCTCCACTTCTTTAGACACTTGTATCAACTTCCTCGATTCTCTGGAATTTTTTGCCCCAATGTGCTCACTAATGGCTACTTCCAATGCATCCTTGCGAGTTAACTCAAAAAGTTGTTGTGCCAAAGAATTGATAACATCTACTGCAAAAACAGAATGCAAGTCACTAGGGTACCTCATTGCCTCAAAAATATTGAAATGAATCACCTCGCCATCAAATTCCATGGTGAGAGTGCCATCATGAACATCAATCTTAGTTCGGACAGTTTTCAAGAATGGTCTCCCCAAAAGAATCGGTGTTGGATTGGGAGATGTCTCATCCTCCATTTCAAGAACATAAAAGTCTGCTGGAAATACCAATTGATTCACCTATACAAGCACATCTTCCATAACTCCCTTGGGATATGCGTTAGAACGATCAGCAAGTTGAATTACACTACCAGTTTCTGCAAGAGGTCCAAGATTCAAAGAAGCATAAATAGAATATGGCATGACATTAATAGATGCTCCTAAATCTAACATAGCTCTTTCAAACTTGGTATTACCAATGGTGCATGGAATGGTGAACGTACCTGGATCTTTGCATTTCGGAGGAATTTTTCTTTGTAATATAGCTGAAACATTTTCCCCCACACTTACCTTCTCATTTCCTTTCAACTTTCTCTTGTTGGTGCATAACTCCTTGAGAAATTTTGCATAACGAGGTACTTGCTTAATAGCATACAGAAGTGGTATATTTACCTTGATCTTGCGAAAAGTTTCAAGGATTTCCTGCTCTTGTTCCTCCTTCTTTGATTTTGCAAATCTGCTAGGAAAAGGTGGAAGAGTAACATATGAATGAATGGAAGTTTTAGGATTTACCTTAGAAGTGGATGTTTTGTTCATGGTAGAAGTGGTGTCATCCCCTTCATCAATTTTTGATTTCTTTGGTGGAATATCTAATTGTTTCCCACTTCTCAAAGTTACAGCACTAGCATTCTCTCTTGGATTGATCACCGAATGAGAAGGTAATTTTCCTGAGCTTTGACTCTCAAATTTGCTCATGTTAGTGGCCAATTGTCCCATTTGATTTTCCAGGTTTTGGATACTTGCCCTAGTTTCCTGTTGAAATTGCATTGTGTTAGTGGCAAGTGCTTTAACAATATCTTGGAGAGACATAACTGAATTTTGTGGAGCTGGTTGTGGTGCTCGTTGTGGTTGTGCTTGAAATGGTTGTTGCACCGTTGGTTGATTGAAACCTGGTGGTCGATTTGGTATGGCATTTGGGGCAATTGGTTGATGATTCCCATATCTTAAATTAGGGTGATCTCTCCATCCAGCATTGTAAGTATTGGAGAAAGGGTCATACCTTTGCCTTGGTTGTCCTGGAAATCCACCAATGGCATTGGCTTGTTCTGTATCTCCTTCTTGCAAAGTTGGACACATGTCGGTCGGATGGTCCTTGGCAGAACATACTCCACATGCATAAGATTGCTGCATATGTCCTACAGCCATTTTTTTTACAAGAGCGTTAAGTTTAGAAAGTTGATGTTCAATGTTTGAAGTACTTACCTCATTTACTCTTTTTGGTAGTTGTGGCTCAAATTGACTGCTGAATTGTTGGGAGTTCGTTGCCATGTCACTAATCAAACGTCTTGCAACGTTCGATGTTTTATTAACTAGTGCTCCACTACTAGCAGCATCAATGATACTCCTTTCCATGGGTAGGAGACCCTCATAGAAATATTGAATTAGGAGTCCATCACTAATTTGGTGATTTGGACAGCTAGCACATAACCTTTTAAATCTTTCCCAATATTCATGAAGTGATTCTCCATTGTGTTGTCGAATGCCACTAATATCTTTTCTAATATTTGTAACTTTCGAGGCTGTAAAGTATTTCTCCAAAAAGAGTTTACTTATCTCATTCCAGGTGGTAATAGTACCTGGTGGTAGATAGTATAGCCAATCTTTTGCCGAATCTGCTAATGAGAATGGGAAAGCTCTCAATTTAATTTGCTCTTCAGAAACGCCGGTTGGCTTCATACTTGAGCATACCACATGAAATTCTTTGAGGTGTTTGTTCGGATCCTCCCCTGCAAAACCATGAAATGTAGCAAGAGATGAATCAGTCTAGATTTAAGTTCAAAATCTATCTCAAAATTGGTGCTTATGCATAGCGGTTGTTGATCAATAATTGGAGCCGCGAACTCCTTAAGAGTCTGATCGTTTTCCATCGCCATTGCTTCCGATTCAGATTTGATTGAACTGCAAGAAGATGGGAGGGAAGTGTGTCGTGCAAGGTCAAATTCTGGAGGTGGAGTTGAAATTGACCGATTTAGCCTTAAATTCGAGGATAGAAGAAACTCCTTAATTCTCTTAAGTCGTTGATCCGCTTCTCCCTCAGACATAAAAGCCTAAACACAAACAATCAGGAAATAACAATCAAGAATCCGTAGTAAAAACAGAACAACAAATTGATTAGAAAATCAATCCCCGACAACGGCGCCAAAAACTTGATGCGTTCGAAACTAGCAAGTATACTAGTCGCACAAGTAATAAAGTGATAAGTAAGATATCGTTCCCACGAGAATTGATTCTAATTGAATTTGTTATTCGAAAGCAACAATAAACTAAATGAGGGGTTTTGTTGATTGATTAACTAAGTGAAATAATAATGCAAACAAAGAATAACAAAACAGAAAGTTAATTCGAATGAAAAATCAATGAGAGAAAGCTGGTTAAGGGATCCTTCTCTACCACAAGATATGGATTTACGAATTAATTGTAGAATTGTCATCCAATTACATCATTGAAGTTATCAACCGTAGATAACAACAAGCTCTGTTATCCCAATCTTTCCTTATTTTGTTGTTAAATAAAACAGGCTCTTTATTAATCTCTATCCATTAAACAACCTAGAACAAGCTCTCTAAATTTAATTCAATGGATGCATTACGATAAGAAAGATAGGTTAATCTAAGCGATAAACATACAAGCTCGGATTATTTAACTTAGGTTGTATTCTCCAATTGCAATCTCTGATCACAATTTTGCTACTAAGGATTAGAAATTCAAGACAATTATGGATAAAGATTTCTACTCTAGTAATAGACGACAACCAGATTATATTCAGTTGGCCATTCCAAATACAATCAGCAAGCAATCATAAGCATTAGATATGTGAAAATACAAGCAACTTCAATTAGAGATTGGATAACAACTTCTTGCACAATCAACTCACAAAAACCATATCAAAGGCTTTGAAATCACCCTCAACCAATTCAGATTCAGTTACACATGTTTAAACACAATATAAATACAATACAGAGAAATTCTAGAATTGAAAAGGAGAAGAAAAACTTAGCAAATCCTTTGAAAATCTCCTTTGTAGATGAATCTCCTTAGGATTGTAGTTCTTCCTCTTTCCAAGCCTTCTTTCTCCTTCAAGAACTCCAAGGGATGAGAGAAATCCAGAAATACTGCCTCCAACACGTTCTCCTCCCTTTAAGTTATTCAAATAAAACCCTAAAAAATTGTTTAATACTTCTGATACAGTATCCAGATTTAATAACATGCTACAGTGATATGTGGAATTACAAAATATACACTTCTCATACCATTTTTATCAAAACTTTTGGTACACTACATAAATTCGTGAACCGTAAATTTCTCCAGAAAATAGACTTCGAGAGCTTTTCAATGGTATATAGCATGTTATCCGGTTAATTGTATATCAATACAATCAACTCCGAGAAATTGGCTGATTAGCAGAGGTGAAAATGAAGGGTTTTACTCCATTTTTGTGCAAGTTGCTCCAAAACTCCTACAAATATCAAAACCACACAAAAACATAAAAATACCAAGGAATATAGCAAAGAAACATGGACGAATTAATATAAAAATGATATATAATTAGACACCTATCACTATCCATGGTAGAGGTTGGAGCATGTGACAGTCGGGACATATATCATATACCAACCCTTAGTGGGCTTCACTCATAGTTCATTCTATGATCCTGTTATACTACTTCGACAGTATAAACTTAAGCAAAGGATTGTGGATTCACTAACTGTTTTCAATCCTGGGAGACTGTTTGCTCGTTATCTAGAGCGTGTGAAGGATTCTTGGCCACATCGCACCATTGAGAGGAATATATTCCATGATCTAGATTTTGGGACAGTCGACTGGTACAAGGATTGGGTGAACCTTCAGGCCTCCATTCCTAATCCTGCTATTCAAGCTAGACAGAGTCGTGAGCCATATGATGAGCCTATTCTCGTCCATCAAAGAGTCAGAGACAACATTGTTAGTTCCATTGTCAGCTTAGATGTTAAATGTTTTCCTTTGTCATTACGCAAAATAATAAGACATTTCAAAAGCACATTTGTTCCCAAATAATTTCATTTCATTAACAAAAGTGCAATGTTTTGTTTTTCAAACGACATGTGCAAAATGAGACAACTCCTATCATTAATAAGCCATTTCTAGATTTTTGATTAATTATTTTTTCTCACACTTATTTTTTCAAACATAGTATTTCTTTAGCCTATCCATGTTAATGGGCTTAGTGAACTCATTCCCTTCCATGTTTGATAAGATAACAACTTCGCCAGATATAACCTTTGTCACAATGAATGGGCCCTCCCAGTTAGGCTTAAACTTCCCTCTTGGGTCAAATACTACTAGCCTGGCCCATTTAAGGACCAATTCCCCTTCTTTGAACTTCCTTGCCTTTATTCTCTTGTTAAACGCTCGAGCTACCCATTTTTGATATAATTGCATGTGGTATCTGACCTTCATTCTTTTCTCATCAATCAAGGCCAATTGTTCGCATCTATTGTCAATCCATTCCCCATCAGGAATTCTTGCTTCCATCATAACTCTATCTGATTTCATTTATATGTCAATTGGCAGGATCGCCTCTGAACCATATACCGACGAGAAAGGTGTCATGCCTATTGAACTTCTGGGTGTTGTTCTATAACCTTGTAACATAAACAGCAGCTTCTCTGCCCAATCTTTATATGTCTACACTGTCTTGGCCAACATCTTCTTCACGTTTTTATTGGCCACTTCTACTGCTCCATTTGCTTGTGGTTTATATGGAGATGACTTATGGTGTTCAATCCCATACCTCTCGAACAGGGCCTCAGACGCTTGAAAATTGACCCTATTGTCAGTTACAACATGATGTGGTATTGCAAATCTGTATATGATGTTCTTCTCGATGAACTTCGCCATCTGTCTTGCCCTCACTGTAGGACTTAGCTTCTATCCACTTGGTGAAGCAATCGATTATCGCCACCACATATCGATGCCCATTAGAGGTTGAGAACCTTATCTCGCCTATAATGTCGATACCCTATACAGCAAAGGGCCAGAGTGCAGTTATCCCTTGTAGCTCCAAGGGTGGTTGATGAATCAAATTTCTATTGATCTGGCACTGGTGACACTTATTCACAAATTGGACACAATCTATCTCCATCATTAGCCAATAAAAGCCTTGTCTCATTATCTTCTTTGAAAGCATTAGCCCATTCATGTGTGGCCCATATACACCACTATGGATTTCTTCCATGAGCTTTCTTACTTCTTTCTCATCGACACATCTCAGTTGTATCCCTTCTGGCATCCTCTTGTACATCACTCCTTGACGATAAGTAAATTATTGGGCTAACTTTCGTAGTACAGCCCTGTCTCTCTCACTGGTCCTATCAGACATAATCCTCTCTTCTAGGTGTCTCTTAAAGTCATAGAACTATGGCTTCTCGTCAGCTTCAACCTCTAATACATAGAGTTCCACATAACAAGAACCCCATACTTGTGATATCACTAGTGGTCTCACCAATAACTCTTGGGTACTTATCTAAACTAATGCCAAAGAGGCAAAAGCATCAACCATCTGATTCTTATTTCTGAGGAGACAGGTGAAGGTAGACTGCTTGAACCTTCCAATCAACCTTCTGATATGCTAAAGGTACGTTTTCAACCTTCCTTCCTATAGATCCCAATCTTCATTCACTTGAGAGATGACTAGTTTTGAATCTCCCAACACTTCTATTTCGCCAATGCCCATTGCAATCATGACTTCCAAACCAAAGGCGCAGGCTTCGTACTCAACCATGTTATTGGTGACTCTGAACTTCAACTTCTTAGCGAATGGAATAACTTCTTCAGTAGGTGATAGTAGAATAACTCTTATTCCAGCACCATTTTGATTGATAGCTCTATCAAAGAACATCCTATATCCTGCTATTGAGATTACCCCATATGTTCATCTGGCAATTCCAACTCCCATGGTTCATCATCATCTATTAGATTCATAGCCAAAAACTCTGCTACTACTCTTCCTTTCACCACCTTCTTGGTGACGTACTCAATGTCAAATTTTGACAACTGCGCCAGCCATCTTGCTAGCTTTCCTACCAATGATAATGCTTCGTAAAGATATTTTATCAATCCTCCTTTGAGATAGCCTTAATCTTATAAGACTGAAAATAATTCCTCGACTTCTTTGAGAGCCAGAGCATGGCCAAGCATGTCTTCTCCATGTAGCTATACTTTGCTTCATACGGTAGCAACTTCCTGCTAAGATAATAGACGACATGCTCCACACCATTCTCATCCTCTTGTACTAGCATAGCAATGATGGCCTCCTCCTTAAGAGCCAAGTGGAGAATCAAATTATTGTTAGGTTTTGGCGGTCTCAAAAGTGGAGGATTCTACTAGTACTTCTTAATCTTTTCAAGTGCCTTTTGGCACTGGTCATTCCACTCTACTGGTTGATCCTCCTTTAGAAGTCTAAATATCGATGCACAAACTTTCATCAGTTTGGCAATAAATCGACTAATATATTGGATCTTCCCAAGAAACCCTTAAACTTCTTTTTCAGTCTTGGGCAACGACATCTCTAACCTTGTCTAGATTTGCTTCTATCCCCTACTTGCCAACTACAAACCCCAACAACTTCCCTGAGGTAACTCTAAGGACAATTTCTTTGGATTAAGTCACAACTTATACTTCTTCATCTTTCTAGGAATCTATCTAAAGCTTCAAAGTGACCTTCTCGAGTCTCAAATTTCACCATCATGTCATCTCCATAGACTTCTATCTCCTCATGCATCATGTCATGAAACAGTGTCATCGCCATTCTTTGGTAAGTTACCCCTGCATTCTTCAATATGAAAGGCATCACCTTGTAACAATAGGTTCCCCAATTCTATAATGAAAGCCATTTTCATCTTATCTTCATTGGCCATCATTATTTGATTGTATCCTGAAAACCCATCTATGAAAGAAAACATCACACTGGTGGTAGTGCTGACCACTAGCACATTGATGTGAGGCAAAGGAAAGTCATTGTTTGGTAAGACCTTATTCAAGTCTCGGTAATCCACACATAATCAAACTCTTCCATCCTTCTTTAGCACTAGCACGATATTGGCTAACCATTTTGGTTGTTCACCATTTCTAAAAACTTAGCTTCAATCTACATGGAGACTTCTTCTTTGATTTTCTGAGCCTATTCTGGTCTCAACCTCCTCAATTTTTGCTTGACCGACTTCATGTGCCAATATATCATAATTGTATGCTCGATAATACTTCTCGCAATTCCAGGCATGTCATCATAGGCCCAGGTGAAGACCTCTTTGTAGACACTGAATTTTTGAGGATTGATGATAAATGAAGATGAATGTCAAGCAAAATAGGTGACTAACATGCCCTTGAGAGTCAAGAAGAGAAGGGTAAGAAGAAGCTGGTGAAGGGCCTTAAAATCTAACATATGACTTTGAAAAATTACAGAAACCAATCCAAAAGGAATCTAATAATGAATCATATAACGTTGCAAAGCTACAAATGTCTAGTTTTCATAGAAATTTATAGATTGTGAATCGAAGTTGAACTGAAAAAGTTATGCGTGTTTAAAGGGATGAAGGTCTGAAGGGGTTACATCGAAGGATGACAAAAAAAGAAAAGGCCAAATGGAAATTGATCGAGTGGCCATCAGATAGCCGCCTGACCATCTGACAGTGGCTCGACTATTGACCAATGGTCGGCTATTCATCAGATGGTTGCCCGACTATATGGAGATGGCTGCCCAGCCCTCGGATGCTTATTTTCAAAAATTTGCTTAGAAACTTTCATTTTTTATCTTCACCCCTCTCCTATATAAGCCCCCCTCCCTCACTTTACAATACACATCGATTGTCAAATACAATCATCTCTTCTCCCTCTTGAAGACACGCTCGAGAATTTGAGAAGTCTTTTCTAGTATAAATATTTTTTAGGCATTTTATTACTTTAAATCCGAAAGGGGTACGTCTTGAGAGCATAATTCTCTCCTTCCTCCTATTCTTTCTTTTACTTCTCTTGCTTAGAAAAAGCATGTTTAGAGTTTTATTTTATGCTTAGGAGCATGCTTAGGGTTATTATAAATTTTTCTAATCCAATTTATTTTGCAAGATGGATAAGCATGTTGAGGCAAGTCTATAATCCTTCCTTTTTTTTAGAATCATGCTTAGGAATTTATTTTCTTTGCGAATGCTTAGAATCATGACCAAGAGAACATGTCTAGAATCATGCTTAAGAGCACATGATTAGAATCATGATAGGAAAACTTATTTACTTTGATGAATGCTAGGAAATATCATAGAATATGGAAGAATTATTGTTTTGCCTTTGAATGCCATGATTGATGTTTGATGTTTGAATTAGGCTGGAATATGCCATGCATGCCATGTTTAGGCTAGAATAACCATGAAAATCATGTTTTAGGCTGGAAATGTCATGATACTTTATATGAATTATGCTAGAATAGCTATAGGTAGAATTGCCATGGTAGAATTTATCAAAATCTAGGCTACAATGCTATGATATTAGATTATGGCTTTGTTTGATTGTTTATAAATGTATGAATATATCATGATTAGAAGTGTAATTGTATGATGCCATGAAGTGATGGTGGACTAATATTGATGGTGAGGGACCATCACTTAGAATGAATACTTGAATAAACATGAATTTGTATGTAGAGACTTGATAGACATTGAATAGACTCACAAATGATGGTGAGGAATTCATTATCTACCAAGTCTCGACTTGAATATCTATGAGATATACGATGGATTGTATGGATGAAATATAGAATTTACTTTATTGTTGAATAATAATTGTTGTAATCCTTTCCTATTCCCCTATATTTGAAAGGAAGTGTAATCCATTCTCCTCCCTCTTTCTTTGTATGAATATACAATTGTCATTGATTGAATAATCACCTTACATACCTAACAAAGATAAAAATGAAAATGTGTGCATAAAACAAACAACGTTAAGTGGGAAAGTAATAATACGAGATATTTCTATTTGGTATTTTCCAAGTGGAGGTCAGATTTACATCCGGGTGGGTCGAAGGACTCATACCTAACTTTCTGAACCCATCTCTGAAAGGATGAGGGTAGTTTAGGTCGCGAAGTGAGGGATCAGATTGTTCCCATTCATTCCCAATTGCATAATTGGGTGTTGACTCCTTTCTCTAGACGTGCCCATAGCTCATTTGTGTTCCCTTAAGTCTCAAAAGAGGCTTTGACACAGTGTTATGATCGACAACGCTCTGGCGGGATGAAAGCCCCGTTCATAGTGGTAACTCCACTGGGGACAAGAGAAGTTGATTCCAATGGGAATGCCAAATTTTAATACCTCGTGTTGATATAATGAGTCCTTTCATCACTACACTTTTGCACACAATGAGCACGAAATGCCTAAACTAGTCATATGACATTGGCATGAGAAGTCTTTGGCTCCATTCAACCCCTAGACGACTCATGTTGGTGTCACTATCTTTGAGTACATACCATCAAATTGATATAAAAAGAGACCGGCCCAAGAGGTTATCTCTCGCTCGAAAGAGCCTAGACCATGGGACCCATGAGACTCAAGCCTATGTAGATGACTTTACAAATTTCCAGTAGGATGAATATCCAAAACCCATGTTGAAATGCATGTCTATGGATGTAAATTTCTCATGATTAGAATAACATCAACTTGAAACCTCATGGAACCATTAACAAATGCCACATATCAAGTCACCCATAAAAGAACAAAATGGGAACACATGCTATGAGTTAAGGTTATCATGATGTTTTGAAAACTATGTTATGATAATCATGAAGAATCCAACATCAACGTGAATGTTAGAATTAGGAGAGAGGATCTCGCATTCCTACATCCCATGATGATGTCTTAGGAATGAGGCCAAAAAACCTAGGGAAAGAGACTTGACCTCACGTTTATGGGAGGAATAAGGTTGGAAGGCTGAAAACGTGTCTGTACCCTTGTATGAGCATGCATCATATCATGCATACATGCATGCATGCATGTATGGCATTAACACTTTTGTTTTACAGCCATCATTGCTTGGGTTAGACGAGGTGGTCATTTGATAAGACAAGAAGATGAAATGGCATCATCCACAACAGAAATGCAGAAATGATCCAATTAAGAGCTAACATGACCTCGTTCCAACAACAAATGGTCTAACTCATTAAAGCACTCCAAAGTGGGCCTAATTGCATGAATCAGCTGCCACCCAAGGGTAATGGTGATGGTGATGGTGAGACTAGCCGAGGCAGAAATAGGGAGAAAAGCCTAATCAACCACGAAAAACCTAAATCGGTCAAACAGTTAGCCAAAGACATGGAGAAGGTCTAGTCCCTTATGAAGAAGAAGGGGCTGAAGGGGGTCAAAGACCTAGATGACATCTTGCTTATAGGAGACCAAGATTTGCCTCCAAAGTTTCATCTGCCAGAGTTGCCAAAGTTCAATGGAGAGGGGAATCCGAAAACACATTTGAGAAAATATGCAGCCATCATAGCCACCACTCCTTTGACAAAAGAGCACACTTTGAAGTGCTTCATGCTCTTCTTAGAAGACAATGCAGTAGCATGGTATCATGACCTCCCAAAGAGAGTTTGAGAAGATTGGGAGGAACTTTCTCAACAATTCATAAAATAGTACCACCATAATACCCAACTGGGAGTAACATTGAGGGATTTGGAGACGACTAGACAAAAGCCCAATGAGACGTTCTTAAAGTATCTAGTTAGTTGGAGGGCCAAAGTTGCCAAGATGACCACGAAGTTGGCAGGGAAGGACCAGATCTGGATGGTGATCAATGGAGCCCATGTTTTCATCAGTGATAGACTGGCAGGTTTCCCTATCAAAACATTTGAAGATTTGTATGACTCAGGCATCCAAATAAAAGAATTGAAGTCTAGACAAAAGAGAAGCACTCATGGCTACCCTCAAAGAAGTCAAGGGCAGTGCCACTAACCTAGTGGGCCTAGCACGAAGCACGTAGAGGTGAAGGCAGTTACCCCATAAAGAAGGTTCAATCGTCTAGGAAGGCCACTTTCCAAAATCTGTATAAGGTTGAGAACCGAAGGGATCTTGAAGTTGTTACCACCAAGAGAGCTTCCAAACCCATTACCAAGGAATTGGAGGCATCACGGGAAATGTGAATTCCATTAAGTGACTAGTCACAAGACTGACGATTGCACTCGCCTCCACCATGAGATTCAAGATTTGATTAGCAAGGGCCAGATTCCCCACCCAAAAACATATGAGCCCAACACAAGGAGTAACCCCTTTGCCAAATTACAATTGGGTACCTCTTCTATCAGCCAACATGATTGGATCGGGCTTCACTGAGGAGCAAGTCATGAATTCTTTCAAGGCATGTAGATCAAACAGGGTCGAGAGAGCCAAGAGGAGGGAGAAGTCCAAGTTAGAATAATCCATTAGAAGAGTAGCCTCGACAAAGAAGCCCAAGGCTGGAAAGCCCAAAGAAAAATAGCCTAAGGTGATCATTAAGAGGGTGGAAGATGAGCCCGTTCCTTTGGCAGCTAAGTTTCACACCAAGAAAGGTGGATGGACCAACATTTCAATGAAGGGAGTCAAGCGAAGCTTAGAACCTGATGTTGTGAATCTCAATGACAACGAAGAAAAAGAGCCCCAAGAGAACGAAGAAGAAGGAGTTGTAGTGATACCCATCAAGAAGAAGGTGGATGGCTAGAAAAAGAGCTAGAAAAGGCCGACCACCTATGAGACTCAAGGTGAAGATGGGTGGTGAAGTTAGGAAAGGGAAGCGAGATGAGAGTCTTGTGAGGAGAGAGAGCTTGCCTAGAAGGTGTAAGGAAGTGAGAGTCATGAGAATTTAGTATAACATCCCTAAAGTCAAGACCCCTCCAAACTTTTGGGCTGACTTTGGTAGTGATGACAAAGAAGAGATGAGAAATGAGGAACACATGACTGAGAAACACTCAGGGGTGAGAGAGAGAATGCCTAAGGAGTGACAAGGAGTGGTAGATTTTACCATGAGAAGGAAAAAGATAAACCAACTGAGAAGACAGTTGAGAAGGGCAAAGAAGTTTCCAATGAAGAATCTAAAGAAGAAGAGGATCAAGTGATCAAACAATTGAAGAAAACTCAAGCGAATGCTAGCATTTGGGATCTACTTATATCATCCTAAAAACATAGAGAAGTCATGGCGAAGGCCTTGGCGGAGGTAGAGATATCGATGGCTTCCACTGCAAGTGAAATGCTGATTGCCTTGACTGGAGGAACACCTAAAGGGGTAAGAGAAATACGAGAAATCACCTTTACAGATGAAGATCTACCATTCAAAGGGAGAAACCATAATAAGCCATTGTTCATCATCACAGAGATTGGTGGGAAAACGTCTCCTTATATCATGGTGGATGATAGGTCCGTCATCAATATTGTACCTACGAATATATTACACAAGTATAGAGTTAGTGAAGATGAGCTTAAGCCTTGTGAGATGGTGATTAGGGCTTATGATGATTCAAAGAGAAGTGCCATAGGAATCTTCAACGCTTTAGTGAAGACTGGACCCATCGAAGTTATGACAAAATTCACAGTCCTTGACATTTCGGTCACATTTGCTGCCTTGTTGGGATGAGCATGGTTCCATCCACTTGGTGGAGTTCTTTCTACCTTGCATCAGAAAATTTGATTCAACATGAATGGGGAGATTGTAACCATTCATGCAGCCTTAATAATTGCACCAGCTGCTTTGAGTGTAAAGGTTGGAGAAATACCTTACATGGGTGGCCTTCAAGTAGCCATGATTGATGAAGTTAGCCCAATCATTGCTGGAATAATGAAGAAACGGGGGTACATGCCAGGAACTAGACTTGGGAGAAATGGACGCGGCCTACCATCTTTTCCAGACTTCAAAGGTCAGACCTCCATAAGAGGGTTACGCTATGAATCTGAAGAGGAAGAAGAAGATGTTGAGCCCAATATATGAAGTATGTAAGAGCTGCTGAACTATGGGTTTTCAAAAGAATGCTGAAGCCTGGCTTTGAGATCTTCAGAGATATCCTTCAGGCAAGAATCTCCAAGGGCGATGACTTGGTGGGAGAGATAGAGAAGATGACCATTAAGGAGGAGAAGCCTCAAGAACAAGCACCGCCAATGGATCCATCCGTTGACCTTGCTGCTTTCATCGAGGAAGGAATTAAAAGTGTATCTTATGAAGATATGTGTGTACCCAACCTCTTCGAACAAGAGGACATTGTTTATGTTTCAAAGTTTAATGCAACAAAGAATAATTTTACTTACTTGTTTGGTGTCTTTCCTAATAGCGTTATGCATCACAATTTGGATTTAACTAGCATATTTGAAATTCATACCATTTAAACTCTTGACATTAATCTTGGTACAATAAAAAACCCTAAGAACATATGCATTGCGCTTGATACCACTCTTGAAGAGAGAGAGAGATTTGAAAATTTATTAAAAAAACATGAAGAAGCCTTCACTTGGTCCTATGATGACATACCCCAAATCAACAGAAGCATTACTGAGCGTACAAGTTTGACTTATCCACATGTGAAATCGGTTTCACAAAGGTTAAGAAGAATGAGGCCAGAGTGGGCTTGAAAAATCAAAGAGGAAGTCTCTAAATAAATTGAAGCCAAGTTTCTAAAAGTGGTGAAGTATCCGGAATCGTTAGCCAACATTATGCTAGTACCAAAGAAGGATGGAAGGGTTCGAATGTGTGTAGATTATTGAGACTTAAACAAGGCCTTACCAAAGGATGATTTTCCTTTGCCTCATATCGATGTGTTGGTAGATAGCGCTACCACCAGTGTGATGTTCTCTTTTGTAAATGGGTTTTCTAGATACAATCAGATAATGATGACCAATGAAGGCAAGATGAAGACACTCTTCATTATAGAATGGGGAACTAATTGCTACATGGTGATGCCCTTCAACTTGAAGAATATAGGGGCTACTTACCAACGAATGGCGACAACGCTATTCCACGATATGATGCATAAGGAGATAGAAGTTTATATGGATGACATGATGGTGAAGTCCGAGACTCGAGAGGGTCACTTTAGCAATTGAAATCAATCATAGCATCCAAGGGCAAAACGATAATTCTTACATATTCTATACTATTTCCTGGCATACATCAAAGCAAATATAAGTCTTCCTTAACATGATTCTAATCATGTGCTCCTAAGCATGATTCTAAGCATTTGCAAAGAAATTAAATTCCTAAGCATGATTCTAATAAAGAAGGGATAGAGGACTTACCTAAACACGCTTATCCATCTTGCAAAACAAACAAGGGTTAGAACAATTCATAATAACGCTAGCATACTTCGAAGCATCAAAATAAATCATAACATGCTTATCCTAAGCATAAATTAACCTAAGCATGCTTAATTCTAAGTAAGAAAAATAAAGAAAAAAATATAAGAGAGAAGAGAAAACTGGTCTCAGGATGTACCCATTCTAGGTTTAGGGCAATATAAAATGCCCAAGAAAATATTAGACTATAAATGACTCCTTGGAATTCTCAGAAGTGTGTCCTAAAGGTGGGGAGAGAGAGAGAGAGAGAGAGGATTTTTAGATGCCTTGAGAAGTGTGCTCAAGGTGTGCTTATATAGGCTTTTCTTAGAGTGAAAAAGTGATTAAAAAACCAATGTGGGATTTAGATAAATAGTAACATGTGAACAGTACCACTCGAACAATGCATTCGCTGTTTGGCCCTTCCTATTTTACAATTTTGTAATGTAGTCCCTTCTAACCTGTATGTATTCAATTGCTTATAACCTTTTGAGTTCAACTTCGATTTGTAATCCGTAAATTTCTACAAAAACTAGACATCCTTAGCTTCGTAAACGTATATGACTCAGCATTAGATTCCTCTTACATTATTTTCTATGATTTTTTGAATTCATATGTCAGTTTTTGAGACCTTTCACCAACTCCGTCTCACCTTTCCTTTCTTGGCCTCCAAGGGCATTTTGTTCATTTCTTTTGCTCCACATTCATCTTTAGTCCTTCATCGAGCCTCAAAAATCCAGTGCCTACAATAGTTATGTAGAGAAAATGTGTTTGGCAATGGCTTGGCTTTCAAAGAAATTGAGGCACTATTTTTAGTCTTACAAAATTAAGGTTGTCTCAAAGGAGGACCGATGAAGTATCTTTATGAGACACCAGCATTGGTGGGGAAACTAGCAAGATGGTCGATACAGTTATCAAAATTTGACATTGAGTATGTCACCAAGAAGGTGGTGAAAGCAAGAATAGTAGCAGAATTCTTGGCTATGAACCTGGTTGATGACAATGAACCATGGGAGTTGGTGTTCCCAGATGAACATCTGGGAGTAATCTCGAAAGTAGGATGGAGAATATTCTTTGATGGTGCTGTTAATCATAATTGTGCCAGAATAGGAGTTATTCTCATATCATCGACTAAAGAAGTCATCCCATTTGCCAAAAAGTTGGAGTTCAAAGTCACCAACAATATGGCCGAATGTGAAGTTTGTGCCTTTGGTTTGGAGATTGTGATCGCTATGGGCATTAACGAAGTGGAAGTAATGGGAGATTCAAAACTAGTCATCTCTCAAGCCAACAAATATTAGGATTTCTGAAATCCTAATATTCCCTTCACCGACATATCCATGGCTCATTTGTGTCCCTTTAAGTCTCGATAGAGGCTTTGACACAGTGTCGTGATTACAAGTGCTCTAGCGGGATGAAAGCCCTGTTCACAGTGGCGACTCCACTAGGGATAAGAAAAGTTGTTTTCGATGGAAATACCAAATTCTAATACCTCATGTTTATATAATGAGTCCTTGCATCATTACACGTTTGCACACAATAAGCACGAACTGTGTAAACTAGTTGTGTGGCATTAACACGAGAAGTCTTTGGCTCTATTCGACTCCTAGATGACTCATGTTGGTATCATCACCTTTGAGCATGTACCATTGAATTGGTCTAAAAAGAGACCGGCCCAATGGGTCATCTCTCGTTCAAAGGAGTCCAAACCATTGGAACCTTGAGACTCAAGCCCATATAGATGACTCTAGAAATTTCCAATGGGATGAATATCCAAAACCTATATGGAAATGCATGTCTATGCATGTAAATTCCCTATGATTAGAATAACATCAACGCAAAACCTCATGGAACCATGAACAAATGCCATATGTCAAGTCACCCATAAAAATAAAATGGAAACATGTGCCATGTCTTGGGAATGAAGCCAAAAATCCTAGGAAAAGAGACTCAACCTCATGTGTGTGGGAGGAATAAGGTTGGAAGTTTGAAAGCCTATCTATGCCCTTGTCTAAGCATGCATCATATCATGCATACATTCATGCATGCATGGCATTAACACTTTTGTTTTACAGCCATCATTACTCAGGTTAGACGAGCTGATCGTTTAATGGCAATACCCAACAACAACAATATAGAAATGGTCCAATTGAGAGTTGACATGACCGCACTCTAGCAACAAGTAGCCCAACTCATTGAAGCACTCCAAAATAGGTCTCACCACATGAATCAGCCGCCAGCCGAGGGAAATGGTGTTGGTGAAACTAGCTAAGGTAGAAATAGGGAGAAAAGCATGGTCCATCGAAAAGAACCCTAATCGGTCTGGCAGCTCGCCAATGACATGGAGAAGGTCCAATCCCTGTTAAAGAAAAAGGGGCTAAAAGGGGTCGAAGACCTATATGACATCTTGCTTATGGGAGACCAAGATTTGCCTCCAAAATTTTGCTTGTCAAACTTGCCCAAGTTCAATGGGGAGAGGAATCCCAATACAAATTTGAGGTAATATGCAGCCATCATAGCCACTAATCCTTTGATGAAGGAGCATATACTAAAGTACTTTATGCTATCCTTAGAAGATGATGCGGTAGCTTGGTATCATGACCTTTCAAAGAGAGTCCGAGAAGATTATGAGGAACTTTCTCAACAATTCGTGGAATAGTACCGCAACAACACCCAACTGGGGGTAACGTTGAGGGATTTGGAAACAACAAGATAAAATACCAATGAGACTTTTTTAGAATACCTAGTTTGTTGGAGGGCTAAGGCAGCCAAATGACCACCAGGCCAGTGGAGAAGGACCAAGTGCGCATGGTGATCAATAGAGCCCATAGTTTCATCAGCAATAGACTGGTGGGCTTTCCTATCAAGACCTTTGAAGACTTATATGACTTAGGTATCCAGATAGAAGAATTGGAGTCCAAACAGAAGAGAAGCACTCATGGTTACCCTCAAAGAAGTCAAGGGTAATACCACAAACCTAATGGGTCTAGCACGAAGCACGTAGAAGTGAAAGTTGTTGCTCCACAAAGAAGATTTAGTGGTTTGGGAAGGCCACTTTCCAAAATTTTTGTAAGATTTAGAGCTGAAGGGATCTTACAACCATTGCCACCAAGAGAGCTTCCAAATCCACTGCGAAGAGGCACCATGAGAAATGCGAATTCCATCAAGTGACTAGTCACAAGACTGATGATTGCTCTTGCCTTTGCCATGGGATCCAAGATTTGATTGACAAGGGCAAGATTCTTGATCCAAAGACATATGAGCCCAACATAAGGAGCAACCCATTGCCTAACCACAACCAGGTACCACCTCCATCAACCAACATGATTGGATTGGGCTTGACTGAAGAGCAAGTCATGAACTCTTTTAAGGAAAGTAGATCGAGCAAGGCTGAGAGAGCTAAGAGAAGGGAGAAGTCCAAGCTAGAACAAACCACTAGAAAGGTGGTCTCAAAGAAGAAACCCAAGGTTGAGGAACCTGAAGAGCCTAAAGAGATCATTGAGAGGCAGAAGACGAGCCCGTTCCTTTGACAGCCAAAATTCACACCAAGAAAGGTGGATGGACTAATATTATAGTGAAGGGGATCAAGCAAAGCTTAGAACCTGAACTTGTGAACCTCAATGACCAAGAATAGAAAGAATAGGAAAAAGTTAAAGCGACACCCATCAAGAAGAAATCCACGCCATCAAGGTCCTTCACCAAGAAGTGGATGGCTAGAAAAGGGGTTGGAAAAGGCCCGCCACTTAGAAGACTAAAGATGCAAAAAGGTAGTGAAGCTAGGAAAGGTAAGCGAGTTGAGAGTCTGATGAAAAGGGAGAGTCTGCCTAGAAGATGTAAAGAAGCGAGAGTTATGGGGATTTGGGATGACATCCCTAAAGTCAAGATCCTTCCAAACTTTTGGGCAGACTTTAGTAGTGATGAAGAAAAAAAGGTAAGAATTAAGGGAGAAACACATGAGGAATAAACACTCAGGGTTGAGAGAAAGAATGTCTAAGGAGTTACAATGAGTGGTAGATTTTACTATAAAAAGGAAAGGGAGAAACCAATTGAGAAGATAGTTGAAAAGGGCAAAGAAGTTGCCAAAAGGGAAGAAACCAAAGAGGAAGAGGATCAAGTGATCAAACAGTTAAATAAGACTCAAGCGAATGCTAGCATTTGGGATTTGTTGATATCATCCCAAAAGCGTAGAGAAGCCATGGCAAAGGCTTTGGCAGAAGTAGAAATATCAATGGCTACCACTACTAGCGAAATGTTGACTGCCTTAATCAGAGAAACACCCAAAGGGGTAAAAGAGAAGGGAGTAATCACCTTCACCAATGAGGATCTACCATTTGAAGGAAGGAATCATAACAGGCTATTGTTCACCACCACAGAGATTGGAGGGAAACATCTCCTTGTGTCACGGTGGATGATGGGTTCGCCATCAATATTGTGCTTATGAAGATATTGCACAAACATGGAGTCAGTGAAGATGAAATCGAGCCTTGTGAGATAGTGATCAAGGCTTACGATGACTCGAAGAGGAGCGCCATAGGAATCTTTAAAGCCTTAGTAAAGACTGGGCCAATTGACATGATGATAAAATTCACAGTCCTTCATATTCCAGTCACGTTCGCTGCCTTGTTAGGATGAGCACAACTCCATTCGCTGGGAGGAGTTCCTTCCGCTTTACATCACAAAATCCGATTCAACGTGGATGGAGAGATCGTAACCATTCATGCAGCCATAACTATTGCACCAATTCCTTTGAGTGTGAAGGTCGGAGAAATACCTTACATGGGTGGCTTTCAAGTAGCCATGATTGACCAAGTTAGCCCAATTGTTACTAGAATAATGAAGAAACAAGGGTACTTACTAGGAACCTGGTTTGGGAGAAATGGACGTGGCTTATTATCCTTCCCAAATTTCAAAGGCCAAACTTCTAGAAGAGGGTTGGGCTATGACTCCGAAGGAGAAGAAGTATTAAGACAAATTCCTAGAACGGATGAAGAAGTACGTACTACAATTGAATACGAAGAAATATGTTTTTGGAGTCACCTCAGGGAAGCTATTGGGATTCATAGTTGGCAAGAAGGGGATAGAAGTAGATCCTGACAAGGTTAAGGTGTTTACAAAGATGCCATCGTCCAAGACAAAAAAAGAAGTTAGAAGGTTTCTTGGGATGATCCAATACATCAGTCGATTCATTGCCAAATTAACCACAGTTTGTGCACCGATCTTCGAAATTCTGAAGATGGATCAACTAGTGACGTGGAACGATCAGTGTCAAAAAGCATTTGAGAAAATTAAGAAGTATTTGTAGAATCTACCAGTTTTAAGACTGCCAAAACCAGGCAAGAATCTAATTCTCTACTTAGCTCTTGAGGAGGAGGCTATTGGTGTTATGCTAGCATAAGAAGATTAGAACGGTGTGGAACATGCCATTTACTATTTTGACAAGAAGTTGTTACTGTATGAGATGAAGTAAAGTTACGTGGAAAAGACGTGCTTAGCTATGGTATGACTCTCGAAGAAGTTAATGCATTATTTTCAATCTTATAAGATTGAGGTTATTTCGAAGGAATATCTGATAAAGCGTCTTTATGAAGCACCAGCATTGGCGGGGAAGCTGGCAACATGGCTAGTTCAATTGTCAGAGTTTAACATTGAGTATGTCACTGAGAAGGTGGTGAAAGGAAGAGTAGTTGTAAGATTCTTGGTAATGAATCCGCCGGCAATATCTTCATAGGCACAATATTAATGGTGCACCCATCATCTACCATGATGCAAGGAGATGTCCTCCCACCAATTTCTGCAGTAATGAACAATGGCCTATTATGATTCCTTCCTTCAAAAGGTAGATCTTCATTGGTGAAGGTGATTACACCATTCTCACTTACCCCCTTGGGTACTCCTCCGGTTATAACAGATATCATCTCATTTGGAGTAGTAGCCATTTATATCTCTACTTCTGCCACAGCCTTCGCCATGGCTTCTCTATGCTTTTGAGACGAAATTAACAAGTCCTAAATGCTAGCATTCGCTCGGATCTTCTTCAATTGTTTGATAATTTGATCCTCTTATTATTTGGTTTCTTCCTTGGAAACCTCGTTGCCTTTCTCGATAGTCTTCTCCTTCTCGACTGACTTTTCCTTCTCACTCTCATAGTAAAATCTACCATTCCTTGTTACTCCTTGTACATTCTCACTCTCATCCTTAAGTGTTTCTTCTTCAACTCTCACTCCCTCTTCTTCTTCTTCACTGTTAAAGTCAGCCCAAAAGTTTGGAAAGGTCTTGACTTTAGGAATGTTATCCCAAATACCCATAACTTTCACTTCTTTGCACCTTCTAGGTAAGCTATCCCTTCTCACAAGGTTCTCAACTTGCTTCCTTTCCTAGCTTCACTACCTTTCTTCACTTTAAGTCTTCTAGGTGGTGGGCCTCTTCTAGCCCCTTTTCTAGCCATCCACTTCTTGACAAAGGCACTCGATGATGTGAACTTCTTCTTTTTGGAGGTCACCTCTATAACGCTCCGTATCTTAAAGGTCTAGGATGCGACTCAAAATGATGATCAACACAAAAATACATTACAGCAGCCTACGGTTGTCAAGGGAACTTCGTCATTGTCCTGACAAAATCCTCCTTAACTTGAGCAATATTAATCACCTGGGCAACAATAGAATTTAGTGAATAATCACTTAGTAAGTAAGCTAAATAACGGTTTAAGCAATGAATACTTCAAGAGAAACTCAAGTATAAATAAAATTAATATTCATTGCTTTTCTCCCAAGTTATCAGTTACTTGTTTCAGAAGTTAGAAATCACTATTTAGAATTCTTCAGTCGCGCTCCTACGCTGAATGACTGGCACAGCGGTGCCAAGTCGTTCTTCAATTTTTCATTTTCTAGGAATTTTCTAGGCATGTATTCATGCACAGACTTCAATTTCTTACCTTAGGACTTCCGTGAGAGCAAGATGTGTGGGTCATTTTCTAGAGCTTATAGTTGATTCTTAGAGATAGAGAATGAGGTTGTTAGGAATAGGATTGCTCCTACCGGCTTCTATGAGTTTATCACTTCTTTTCCATATGCCTCTTGGCATACTGATTGTTGAGCATTAACTACTCTATGTGAGTCGTGGATGGACAAGACTCACATTTTTCATCTTTCAACTGGTGAGATGACTGTCATTCCATTTGACATTCCGCTCTAACTGGCCTTCTGTGTGATGGAGAGGTTATTCCTATCGGTGCTTTCATTGTGGACTCGAGGGATCACAAGGATTTGGTTCATCAGCTTCTTAGGTGCGATGTGAAGATCAAGAACAACATCATGATTTGGTACACTACATTGTAAGAATATTGGAAGAGGAGATCAGACTTGACTTTAGTCGAGGTGGATCGATATGCACGTAGCTTTATCATGTATCTGCTTGGTTTGATGCTTTTTGCCAATGCGTCAAACATATCTTCTTCACTCTGCTTTCTGCCCTCTGGTTTATAGACCAATGAGGACTTTTGATTCGGGTTGTGCTGCTCTCAGCCATTTGTACTTTCGCTTAGATGGTTCATGTTGAGGCATCACTACAATTACTGGTTTCACTCCTTTGCTTAAGGTAATCTCTCCTCTTTTATATCTTCATGTTTTGTTTGTATAAATTCTACTTTTAATTTTGTCTTATTTATAACAGATGTGAGCCTGCAAGTTAGGCATACTACCTTCCCCACTTCTTGCTTATCTGGACTTTTCTTTTCCATGAATGAAAAGGTGGGCTACACATTGTGTAGGGCTCGAGAGATCTCATGAGTTGGATTTCATTTGTGATTACATCCATACGATGACTTAAGACAAGGTAAAAGATATTACAGTCAGTGTTTCATTCTTATTTATATCATAATCTCACCACACTTCGATCCTTCGCAGATTCGTTCTTAGTGATGAGGACTCATTAAGAATTGGTTAGCTATTATGAGGTTCACCGCTTTATTCATCAACTACCACATTCTTCTTCCATGTGTCGATAACATGATGTGTTATCTAGGTGACCAAGTCTAGGATTGGTTCAGAGGTCCAGATCATCATCAGATTCCTCCTTCTCCACTAGTCCTGATGATAGATTCTACTGACTTGGCTATGAAGCCAGAGGTGACCATTGTGAACGGGGCTTTTATCCAACCAAAGCATTTGTGACCACGACATTGTGTCAAAGCCTCTTTCAAGATTTAAGGAAACACAAATGAGCCATGGGCACGTCTGGACAAATGGAGTCGCCACCTAATTATTCAATTAGGAAAGAATAGGTCCAATACGATCCCTCACTTTAGGACCTAAACTACCATCATCCCTTCAGAGATGGGTTCGGGAAGTTATGTACGAGCCATTCGCCTTGCCTGGATCAAAATCCGCCTCCATTAGGGTTTTACGAAATAAGAATAACTTATGTTGTTATTCAGTCCGCTTAAGTGGATTGTTTTATGCACACATTTCCAATTTCATCTTCTTTAAGACATGTGAGATATATTCAACCAAAGCAGTTGTATATTTATACAAAGAAAGAGGGAGGAGAATAGAGTTACAATTCCTTTCAAACATAGGAGAATGGGAAGAGGATTAGATCAATTGATCTTCAATAAATAAATAAAGTAATTCTACTTCTAAACTCTTCAAAATATCACATTCATTCTAGCCGTAGCATTTATCGCATTATAAATTCAATATAAACATTCAATTCGAGATTCGATAATAGTGAATTCCTTTCCACCATATATGAGTTTTTTCAATGTTTATCAAGTCTCTTCAAGCATACATACATTCAATTATCATTATAAGTAATGGTCTTCCACCATCAATTGTGAGTTCAACATCACTTCATGGCATCATTATAGTCATATTTCTAAACACAGTATCTTCATACATTCATTCGTATTAATCAATTAAAATTCTATACAAAGTCATAATATAGAATCATGAACTTCTACCTAGATTCGATACTTCTATCATGGTAATTCTACCTAAGCAGGGTAATTCTAGCCTATTCATAGTAATTATGATGGATCATGGTATTTCTAGCTTAAATTAATCAATCATAACAAAACATGGCTATTTTCATACCTATTCTATGCTATTTCCTAACAGGCTTCAAAACAATTATAAGTTTTCCTAGCATAATTCTAATCATGTGCTCTTAAGCATAATTCTAAGCATTTGCAAAGAAAGTAAACTCCTAAACATGATTCCAATAAGGGAGGAAAACAAACTTACCTTGATACGCTTATCCATCTTACAAAACAAACAAGGGTTAAATCAATTCATAATAACTCTAAATATGCTTCTAAGAATAAAAATAAAGTCTAAACATGCTCATTCTAAGTATAAATGAATCTAAACATGCTTAATCTAAAGCAAGAAAAATAAAGAAGAAATAAAGGAGGAGAGAGAACTACTCTCAAGACGTACCATTTTTGGGTCTAGAGCAATATAAACACTCTAAAACTTTAGACTGAAAAAGACTCATTGAATTCTCAAGTGTGTCTTTAAGAGTGAGAAGAGATAAATTTGATGTGTGTTAGAAAGTGAGGAGAGGGGGTGTTTATATAAGAGAAAACAAAAATGGAAGGTTTCTAACAAAAATTTTCAAGAATACTTAGAAGAATAGCCGGCTGACTATGTGAGGACCCTCAGTCGACAGTTAGACATTTGACCGGCTGTGGTTGGACAGTCGATTGTAAGACTGTAGGCTATCTTACAGCAACCGACTGGTTGTGGCCCACCAATCCTTTTTATTTTGTTTTTTTTTTCAATGTAGTCCCTTCTAACCTTTGTCTGTTCGATTAAATGTTACCTTACGAATTCAACTCTAATTTACGATCTATAAATTTCTATGAAAATTAGACATCCGTAGCCTCACAACGGTATATGACTCATCATCAGATTCGTGTGATTTTTGAAGTCATGTGTCAATTTTTGAGACTCTTGGTTGGTTTCTTCTCACCTTTCTTCCTTTCGCTTCCAAGGACATTTCGATCATTTTCATTGCTCAACATTCATCCTTACTTCATCATTGAGCCTCAAAAGTCTCGTGTCTATAGCTTGCCTCCTACTTTGGAGAAGTTTGTGACATACAAAGAGCAACAAAGTACTCTCGCTTCGTCTTTCCTCCTCTCATCTTGGCCTCTTCACCTTCATCTACATTCTATTAGAATTCTCATCGTCTGCTTTCCTTCTTAATTCCTACAAAAAAGATGCACCCAGTTGAGGGCTGATGTGCCCACTCAAGGGCTAATGTACCCACTCAAGGGCTAGTGTGCCCACTTAAGAGCTGATGTGCCTACTCTAGGGCTAGTGTGCCCACTCAAGGGCTTATGTGCTCACTTTAGGGCTAAAATGCATCCTTCTAATGTATGCCATGCACTCTTCTAATACGGATAGGTGCATTCCTATGATGCACAATGTGCACTCTTCTAGTGCAGAGAAATGCATCCTTCTAATGCAGGAAGTGCATCATAACGATGCTAAGATAAAATATTCTTCAGTGCACCTATTTCCTAGGGTTTCTAACACTCTTCAGGGCACCTACTTCCTAGGGTTTGTTAGCAATCCTCAGTGCGCCTATTCTATGGGCTTTAAACACCTATAAGTGCATCTACTTCTTAGGGTTTTCAATACTCTTCAATGCACCTCTTCTTAGCACTTGTGCCTATTCTAAAGGCTTAAAACACTCTTAAGTGCACCTATTTCTTAAGGTTTTTAACACTCTTCGATGCACCTTTTCTTAGGGCTTGTGCCTATTCCAAGGGTTTAGAACACTCTTAAGTGCACATACTTCTTTGGGTCTTCAACACTCTTCGGTGTGCCTCTTCTTAAGGCTTGTGCCTATTTTAAAGGTTTAGTACAATCTTAAGTACACCTACTTCTAATGCATGTCCATCGGGAAAACGTCTATCATGCACTGCTTCATGGTCTTTAGGCTTTTTTATTCTTCTTGCCTTCGACTTTCTTCATTCTTTTTTGATCCATTCAAACTTTGCATTCATTGGGTTCTATGCCCTCTTCTAAGTATTCTTTATTCTTCTGCTCTTGATTTCTTCCAGTCCACTGGGTGATTCATTATTCTTTATTCTTGATCTCTTAAGATTTTGCATTCGTAGGATTCTCCACTAGAAGGTTCATAACAAGTTGTTGATTCTCGGATTCACTGGGGATCTCTTTGTCGTTCTTGCAAGTTCCTACAAAATATCAAACATCTTTTGATGATTTTTAAATCAATTCAAATTTTATCTTTTGCGGTGTGTTCTTCAATAAGCTACTTTCTAGTCTTTCGAGGAATTCTTCCATGTGATCTAGATCAAAGATTCCATCGATTGATGTTACTCATCTTTCCTTATGAGTTACTAAACTCTGGCCATCACCGGGCTCTCATTGCTGATATGTTTCAAAAATTCTTTCGATGTCTTAGAGTCGATGTAGAGTTTTTATTCTTTTCTCTTTTCTTCTTTTCTTTTCTTTCTCTTACTTCTTTTTCTCTCTTCTTTTCTCTCTCTTCTTTTTCTGTCTTCTTTTTTTTCTTTCTTTTCTCTTCTTTCTTTCTCTCTTCTCTTTTCCCTTTTTTCTCTTTTTATGTTTTTGCCCTTCATTAAATGGATAGTTGGTTGGCTGTTGACCAACAGGCAGTGGAGGGTTTGTATAAGGACCTTTCGCCTTTCTTCGCTTCATTCGCATGTCATTTCTTCATTCTTCATTCAATTTGCCTCCGATCTTCTCCTCCGTGCTCATCTCGACTTCTTTTTTCTAATGGCGGGTCATCCAGTCCATCTTGACTTGAATAAGAGATATCCAGTCCGGAGATCAACATTGAAAGGCCTTCTGAAAGACCAAGAGATGCTCATTGTCTACGACGTGGATTCTCACGATCACCTAGGTATGAACTCTTCTCCATTCTTTAGTCTTCCATTTTCTAAGAATTTTTCTAGGCATGTTTTCATGCAAAGACTTCAATTTCTTGCTTTAGGATTTCCATGAGAACAAGATGTGTGGGTCATTTTTTGGAGCCCACACTTGGTTCTTAGAGATAGAGAATGATGTTGCTAGAAATAGGATTACTAATACGGTTTTTATGAGTTTATCACTTGTCTTCCACATGCTCCTCAGTACACCAATCATCGAGCACTGGCTGCTCTATATGAGAGGTGGATGGGCACAACCCGCACTTTTCATCTTTCGATTGGTGAGATGACTATCACACCTTTTGACATTACCGCTCTGATTGGCCTTCCGTGTGGTGGAGAGGTTATACCCATTGATGCTTGTATCACAGACTAGAGGAATTAGCAAAATTTATTTCGCCAGTTTTTTAGGTATGATGTTAAGATCAAGAATAACATCGCGATTCGATGCACTGCATTATACAAATATTTGGAGGAGGATATCAAACCTGACTCTAGTTGAGGTGGATCAATATGCGTGTAGCTTCATTGTGTATCTGCTCAATTCGATGCTTTTTACTAATGCCTCAAACACTACCTTCTTGACTCTGCTTCCTGCCCTCCAAGATCTCGATTGGGTGAGGACTTTTGACTGAGGTAGTGTTGCTTTCGGCCAGTTGTACTTCAACTTAGATCAAGCATGTTGAGGTGTTACCGTCATTACCGGTTTTATGCCACTACTTGAGGTAACTTTTTTCTTTTTCCACCTTCATATTTTGTCTATATGAATTTCATTTTTGATTCTATCTTGTTTGAATAGATATGGGCCTACGAGTTGGGCATCTTGCCATTCCCACTTCTTGTCTATTAGTACTTTTCTTTCTGACGGATGATGAGATGGGCCCCACATCATGCAGAGCTCGAGAGATCTCATGAGCTGGACTTCTTTTGTGATTACATCCATACGATGACTTGGGACAAGGTGAAAGACATTGCAATCAGTATTTCATTCTTATCCATATTATAATCTCACCATATTTCTATTCTTTACAAATTCATTCTGAGTGGTTGGGGCCCATCGAGGGTTGGCCAGCTGCTATGCAGGTCGTTACCCTATTTGTTAACTATCATATCCTTCTCCCATGCGTTGACAACATGATATGGTATTTAAGTGGCCGTATTTGGGATTGGTTTGAAGGCCCAGAGCGTTGTCTGATTCCTCCTTCTCTTCTAGGTTTGATGATAGACTCAACTAACTTGGCTATGGAGCCGAATGTGCCAGATTACATAGTTGGGATTCACTTGAGCAATATTGAGTTCCCAGCGATGAGAGTTTCTTACGCTGAGTGGGCTCAAGCCATAATGCTATACTTTAGGCCAAGCCAATCTACTGATGAGGTTCCTCATTGCCTTGCTAGTGCTACTCATGGCTCTTCTAGTAGTGCTGGTAGCTCTTTTGCTTGTCGTGGGAAGAGATCAAGAGTTTCTTCTTCTGGTTCCAACACATCTGCCTCTTTTGCTATCGCTACTGAGCACCCCTGTCCACCTTCAGCTCTGAAAACTACTCCAACCGTCCTAGTTGGACATGTGATTGGCAACCTGTAGGCCTACCCCAGTAATGTAGTTTACACGTGGGATGCCAATGGACTGATTAGCAGCCATGTGATCATTGAGGATCTGACTATGCTTGTTCCTTTCATTCTGCATGATACCACTCTAGTAAGTCTTCTGATTATGCATTCTTCAAGTTCTTGCTGTTCTTCAAATATTCGTTAGTCATAAAATTGTAATGCAGGTACCACAATCTTCCATGGAGCGTGTCTTTCGGATGCAAGTTACTTTTCATGGGTATGTCTTGTAGATGTCTCACAAGTATTGGTAAAACACTACTCTATGCTTCATGTATGCATGATTTCTATCTTAATAGTTTTTTTAACTATATGCTTCTTGCTTGGATTAGACAAGTCGTCAAGAGAATGCTAGTTTGGAGGAAGAGATCTAGCACCTTCAAGCTTAGGTTACTGCCTTCTCTGTCAATGATGATGATGATGATGATGATGAAGATGAGTGATGATTGTTGCCATTAGCTTCTTTCATGTTGATTTCTTTCCTTTTATTCATTAGCTTCCATATATGAACTCTTGTTGTTTTAACTTTTTATGATGTATAATCAAAGCAATCAAATTTCAAAGACTCAATGGAAATTTTCTATTTTCAATTTACTATACTACTCCTTAAACTATGCGTATTTTGACCAATTTACATCCAAATTGAATCAAATTCGTTTCTACATCATCTTTTATTAAATTCTAAGCAAAATTAAAATATTTGAAAATCACCTACTTGAAATTGCTTGTTGGTACGAGGATTCGAAGTCGAAAATGCTTGAAAAAGGAAGCTAGAGGGCCTTTTGCCCTAACCACCGCCAGACGGTTGTCCAAGAACAGGCGAACCGTCCTACTACCACCGATCGACTGTTGGACCACCGATTGGCTATACTATAACTATCGACTTGCGGTTAGATAACTGGCTGACAGTTCTTCCATTGCCTGCCAGTGGTCTTCCCTTTTCTTGCCTTTTTTTGCTTTGCTTCTTGCACTATATAAGTGCTACTCCTCTTTTGCTTCTCTCTACACTTTTCAATATTACCCTCCATCATTTCTCAAGTTTTATTTTGCGCTTCTCGATCCCTCTTAACACTTTTCAATGTGCCTGAGGCCTCTCTCAAGACCCTCCAGTATCTCTTAATGCTTCTAAAAGATGATGATTGGAAGCAACTTGAATTCAGCGAGCTCTACAATTTGAAATTCCTTAGACATGTGAAGCTTGACGTTCCTTTTCTTAAGGAATGCACGACCTTCTAGGATCCTCATAATCATACCTTCTGCTTCAACAGGCAAGAGCTTTGTTCCCTGTATGAGGAATTCTTTGCCATACTCAATTATCATTCATTCAATTCTAAGAGCATCATTCTGCCTACTTTGGAGACACTATCGATGTATGATCTTGCCAACTTCTTCGACTTTTTGATTTGTACCATAGGCATTCACATGAGAGGTGGTAGAGTGACATTGTCTTCCATCATGCCTTTGCTTGAGATGATGGATAGCACCACATCTTCTGACCATCATTCCTTAGATGGGACCCAGTTTTACAACAGTTCCTTTGATTCTTGCTGAAACATTTATCAGACTAGATCGCGTCAGGATTGATTCGAGTCAGAGGTTCAGTAGCAGTTTTCTGCTTCTTCAGGTATTTTTCTTTTAACCCCAACTTTTGTCTAAGCTTCCCTTTTGGGTTTTCGACTTAGTGGATTCACTTTTTTTTTCTTTTCTTTCATCAATTTTTCATGCTCTAATTTTTACCTATGCCACCCTTTTGGTTTTTCGACTTAGCAAGCTTACCCTAACTTTTGCCTGAGGAGCCCTTTTCGGGTTTTCAACTCAGTGGGCTTTTTCTTCTTCTTTTTTCTTTGCCCTAACTATTACCTAAGTTGCCCTTTTGGGTTCTCAACTTAGCGGGCTTGCCTTAATTTTTTCCTAAACCTTCTTTTCAGGCTTTCAACTTAGCAGGCTTTTTTTCTTATTTTTCTTTTCCATGTTTGGTTACAAGAGAGTTTGTCTATTCTAGCACTGCTTATGGGGGCATATTTCCTTTCATAGCCCTTGACTTCATACGAGGAGGAGACTTGAGAGACTTTCTTCTTAGGTTGATTGACTTCGAGTCATTCTAGATACTTAAATCCGTTGGCACTATCCATGGTGGAGGTTGGAGCATTGACCATCAAGGCATATATTGCATGTGTGCCTTTGGTGGGTTTCACCCATAGTTCATTCTATGATCCTGCTCGACTGCATCAGTAGCATAGACTTAAGTAGAGGATCGTAGACTCATCGACTGCTTTTGATCCTTGGAGATTGTTTACTCATTATCTAGAGTGTGTGCAGGATTCTTGGCCGCATCAGACTATCGAGAGAAATTTGTTCCATGATCCTGACTTTGAGACAAATAATCGGTATAAGGATTAGGTGACCCTTCAGGCTTCTATTCCTGAACATGCTATTTGTAGTCTAGCGAGAGGCAGAGATGACATTGATAGTTTCATTGTTAGCTTAGATGTTAAATGCTTTCCTTTTATCATCATGCACAATAATAAGACATTTCAAAGGCATATTTGTTTCTAACAATTTCATTTCATTTTATTAATAAAAGTACAATCGTTTGTTCTTCAAACAATATGTGCACAATGAGACAACTCCTGTCATTAATCAACCATTTCTAGTTTTCTAATTAATTATTTTTCCTTCCACAGCTTTTTTTTTTCTCCTTTTTTTTCCTCACACATAGTATTTTTCAGCCTATCCATGTTGATGGCCTCAGTGAACTCATTCCCTTCCATGTTTGATAGGATGACAGCCCTGCTGGACATAACCTTCGTCACAATGAATGGGCCCTCCCACTTGTGCTTGAACTTCCCTCTTGGATCAAACACTACTGGCCTAGTTTGTTTAAGGGCCAACTCCCCTTCTTTGAACTTTCTTGCCTTGATTCTCTAATTTAAGTCTCGAGCAACCCACTTCTAGTATAACTGCATGTGATAGCTGACCTTCATTCTTTTCTCATAAATCAAGGCCAACTGTTCATATTTATTATGAATCCACTCCTTTTTAGGAATTTTGCTTCCATCAGAACCCTTGTTGATTTCATTTTTATCTCAATTAGTAGGACCGCTTCTGAATGATACACCAACGAGAAGGGGGTCATGTCTGTTGAGCTTCTAGGTGTTGTTTTATAACCCCATAACACAAACAATAGTTTCTCTACCCAATTTTAGTATGCCTACATCATCTTGGCCAACGTCTTCTTAATGTTCTTATTGGCTGCTTCTACCGCTCCATTCGCTTGTTGCCAATATGGAGATGACTTATGGTGTTCAATCCCATACTTCTCAAACGAGGCTTTAATCTCAGCTAAAAATGAACTCTATTGGCAATCACGATGTGATATGGCACTTCAAACCTGCAGATTACGTTCTTTTCAATAAACTTTGCCATCTACTTTGCCCCTAGTTTATTGTAGGACTCAACTTTTATCCACTTGGTGAAGTAGTTAATTGCCACCACCATATATCAACCCATTAGAGGCTGATAGCCTCATCTCGCCTATAATGTCAATGTGCCATGCAGCAAAAGGCCGTAGTGCTACCATTCTTTGTAGCTCCAAGGGTGGCTAATGAATCAAATTTCCATTGACCTAGCATTGGTGACATTTCTTCATAAATTGGACACAATTTATCTCTATGGTTAGCAAATAGAAACCTTACCTCTTTATCTTCTTTGTAAGCATTAACCCATTCGTATGTGGTGTACATACACGACTATGGATCACCTCCATGGGCCTTCTAGCTTCTTCCTTATCAATACATCTTAATTACATTACCTCGAGCATTCTCTTGTACATCTCTCCTTGATGACAAGTAAATTGTTGGGCCAACCTTTATAGTATAGCCCTATCTTTCTCATTAGCCTCGTCTGGCAAAATTCTATCTTCTAAGTATCTCTTCAGGTCATGAAACCACGGCTTTTCATTACATGGCGTTCCATATAGCAAGGGCCCCACGCTTGTGATATCAGTCTTGGTCTCACCAGTAGTTCTTGAGTACTCACCCAAACTAATGCCAAAAAAGTTAAAGCGTTAGTCATCTAATTCTCCTTTCTAGGAAGAGGGGTGAAGGTGCACTACTTTAACCTCCTGCTCCAAATACGGTTTTAACCCTCCTTCCCTTAAATCCCAATCATCATTGGCCTGAGAGATAACTAGTTTCGAATCTCCCAACACTTTTATTTCATCAATGCCTATCGTAGTCACGATTTTTAGCCCATAGGCATAGGCTCCATACTCAGCCATGTTATTGGTGACTCTGAACTCCAACTTCTTAGCGAAAGGAATGACTTCTTTAGTTGGTGCTACTAGAATAACTCCTATTCCAGTGCCGTTTCTTTTGATAGCTCTGTCAAAGAACATACTCTATGCTAGTACTGAGATTACCCCCATATGTTCATCTACGAAATCCAACTCCCATGGTTCATCATTGTCGATCGGATTCATGGCTAAGAATTCTGCTACTACTTTTCCTTACACCACCTTCTTGGTGACATACCCAATATTGAATTCTGACAATTGAACTAGCCATGTTGCTAGCTTTCCTACGAAGGATGGTGCTTTGTAAAGATACTTAATCGATTCCTCCTTTAGGACAGCCTTAATCTTATAAGATTAAAAGTAGTGCCTTAATTTCTTAGAGAGGCACACCATGGCTAAGTACGTCTTCCCACATAACTGTATTCCATCTCGTATGGTAGCAACTTCTTGCTAAGATAATTGATGGCATGTTCTACACCATTTTCGTCTTCTTGTGCTAGCAAAGCACCTATGGCCTCTTTCTCAAGAGCCAAGTAAAGAATCAAAATCTTTCTAGCCTTAGGCAGTCTCAAGATTGGTGGATTTTGTAAGTACTTCTTAATCTTCTCAAATGTCTCTTGGCACTGATCATTCCACATCACTAGTTAGTCTTTCTTTAAGAGCCTAAAGATCCGTGCACAAACTATTGTCAATTTGGCAATGAATCGATTAATGTATTGGATCTTCCCAAGGAGCCCCTAAACTTCTTTTTCGATCTTGCACGGTGGCATCTCCGTAATCACTGTAACCTTTTTGGGATCCACTTCTATACCTTTCTTGGCGACTACAAATCCTAATAGCTTCCATGAGGTGACTCCAAAAACACACTTCTTCGGATTAAGTCGCAACTTATACTTCTTCACCTTTTCTAGGAATCTGTCGAATGCTTCATAGTGACCATCTCGAGTCACAGATTTCACCATCATGTGATCTACACAAACTTCTATCTCCTTGTGCATCATATCATGAAACAACATTATCACCATTTGTTGGTAGGTCACCCTTGGATTCTTCAAACCGAAGGGCATCATCTTGTAACAGTAGGTTCCCCGTTCTATAGTGAAGGCTGTTTTCATCTTGTCTTCATTGGCCATAATTATCTAGTTATAACCGAAAAACCTATCTACAAAGGAGAACATCACATTGGCAACAACACTATCCATTAACACATCAATGTGAGGCGAAGGAAAGTCATCCTTCGGTGAGGCCTTGTTCAAGTCTTTATAATCAACACACATTCAGACTCTTCCATCCTTCTTTGGGACTGGGACAATGTTGGCTAACCATTTTGAATACTTTACCACATCTAGAAACTTGGCTTCAATTTGCTTAGAGACTTCTTCCTTGATCTTTTGAGCCCATTCTAGTCTCAACCTCAACTTCTACTTGACCGACTTTATGTGCGGATATGTTGGAATCGTATGCTCATTCATGCTTCTATCAATTCCAAGCATGTCATCATAGGAGCATGCCAAGACTTCTTCATGTTTCTTCAATAATTTTTCAAATCTCTCCCTCTCTCTTGAGGAATTGTATCAAGTGCAATGCATATGTTCTTGGGTTTTTCAATTGTACCAAGATTAATGTCATGAGTTTAAATGGTGTTGATGTCAAATATGCATATGTCAAATATGTTAGTAAGAAACAAATTATCATACGTAGTTCCATCAGGAAAGACATCACACAAGTACGCAAAATGATTTTTCATTGCATTGAATTTCGAAACATAAACAATGTTCTCTTCTTCAAAGAGGTTAGGAGCAATTACATGCTCTCAATAGTCTTCTCTTTCTCGATTTCCTTCTCCTTCTCATGGTAAAATCTATCACTCCTTGTCACTCCTTAGACATCCTCATGCTCACCCTTAAGTGTTTCTCCCTTATGTGTTTCTCTATCAACTCTCACTTCCTCTTCGTCATCACTACTAAAGTTAGCCCAAAAGTTGGAAGGGTTTTAACTTTAAGAATGTCATACCCATGACTATCACCTCCTTACACCTTCTAGGCAAACTTTCTTTTCTCATAAGGCTCTTACCTTGCTTCCTTTTCCTAGCTTTGCTACCCTTCTTCACCTTTAGCCTTCGAGGTGGTAGGCCTCTTTTAGCCACTTTTCTAGCCATACATTTCTTGGCAAAGGCATTTGATGGCGTGGACTTCTTCTTGGTAGATGCCTCTTCATCTTTCATCTCAATTTCTTCTTCATCTACTTTTTATTGTTCTTCTTCCTCATGGTCCACAAGGCATACAAATTCAGGCTTTAGACTTCGCTTGAGTCCTTTTACTGTAATGTTGGTTCATCCACCTTTCTTAGTGAAAATCTAGGCTACCAAAGGGATGGGCTTTTCTTCCATCCTTTTGATGATCTCCTTAGGCTTTTCTCCATTGGGCTCATCAACCTTGGGCTTCTTCCTTATGGCCACCTATCCAGTGGACCTTTTTTGTCGCTCAAGCTTGGACTTCTCCCTTCTTTTCGCTCTCTCGGCCCTATTAGATCCTCTCTTGTCTTCTAGTTCATTACTTGTTCCTTGGTCAAGCCTGACCCAATCATGTTGGTCATCGAAGGAGGTACCCGGCTATAGTTGGGTAGCGGATTACTTCTTATGTTAGGCTTTTGCATCTTGTGTCAGAAATCTGGCCCTTGCCGATCAAGTCTTGGATCTCATGACGAAGATGAGTGCAATCATTGATCTTCTAACCAGTCACTTGGTGGAATTCACACTTATAATGATGCCTCCAATTTCATGGCAATGAATTTTGAAGCTCTTTTGGTGGCAATGATTGTAAGATCCCTTTGGCTCTCAATCCTACAAAGATCTTTGACAATGGTCTTCTTAATCCTACCGCTCTCACCTCGACATTCTTCGTGCTAGCCCACTAACTTGGTGGTATTGCCTCTGATTTCTTATAGGGTAATTGTAGTTGCTTCTTTTCTGCCTGGCCTCTAAATTCTATTTGGATGCTCGAATCCTACAAGTCTTCGAATGTTTTGATTGGAAAGCTCGCAAGTCTATCACTGATGAAGGCATAGACTCCATTGATCACCATACAAACTTGGTCCTTCTCCGCGGGCCTCGTGGTCATTTTAGCAACTTTGGCCCTCCAACAGACTAGGTACTCCGAAAAAGTCTCATTGGGCTCTTGGCAAGTTGTCTCCAAATCTCTCAAGGTTACCTTCAGTTGTGTAATGTGGTGTTATTGTTCCATGAACTGCTCAGATAGCTCTTCCCAATCCTCTTGAACTCTTTTGGGAAGATGATGGTACCATACTACTGTATCATCTTCTAAGGATAGCATGAAGTTCTTCAAGATATACTCCCTCAACAAAGGAGTGGTGGCCATGATAGCAGTCTCAGATATGTCTTCAGATTGCCTTCTCCATTAAACTTGGGCAAGCTTGGCATGCAAACACTACAAGAAAAAATGTAATATTTGGCGGTCTTTGACCGTCAAATATGATAATATTTGGCGGTCATAAAAACGCCACCAATGGCACCGCCAAATATGGTATATTTGACAATATTTGGCGGTCGGTCAAAATGCCAAATGTAGTCTAAAATATTTGTCACATAAAAGCGCCAAATATAACTCAAAAATACTGTACAAAAATAACATATTTGTCATTTTTTTGACAAATTTAGTGGCTTTCAACGGTCAAAATTTTTGAATTGTACCATATTTATCGCTTTTTGCCCGATAAATATGACTTGCTAACGGTCAAATTTTTTAAATTTTATCATATTTGACGCTTTTTGACTGATAAATATGATCCCATTTTGAATTGTACCATATTTATCGCTTTTTGCCCGATAAATATGGCTTGCTAACGGTCAAATTTTTTAAATTTTATCATATTTGACGCTTTTTGACTGATAAATATGATCCCATTTTGAATTGTACCATATTTATCGCTTTTTGTCCAATAAATATGGCTTGCTAACGGTCAAATTTTTTAAATTTATCATACTTGACGCTTTTTAACGATAAATATGATCCCATTTTGAATTGTACCATATTTATAGCTTTTTGTCCGATAAATATGCTTTGCTAACAGTCAAATTTTTTAAATTTCATCATATTTGGCGCTTTTTGACTGATAAATATGATTATATTTGAATTGTACCATATTTATCGCTTTTTGCCCGATAAAATGGCTTGCTGATGGTCAATTTTTTTTAATTTCATCATATTTGGCGCTTGTTGACCGATAAATATGATTCCATTTTGTATTATACCATATTTATCGCTTTTGATATACTACAATAATATGTCAAAGACAAGATCTTAATATCCAAGTTAAAAAATGACCCCCAAATAGCTAGAGCCTTGTACCTATTTTCATAAATCCCAGCAAGTTAATAAAGCAACATATCCTAACTTAAATATGACTACCAGAAAATGTTGATATAAGACATTTCAATTGCAAACAGTAAAATAACAAAAACAATTGAAATGTCTTATATCAGCAGAAAATGTTGATATAAGACATTTCCTGGAAAACAGAAAGATACAGTAAACCTTTAATTCAAGTGAGAGAGGTAGAGACAAACAGACAAGGCTATAGGTTCATACATGACATCCATTTCAAGATAAGAATCAGTAACATTGCCCACCAAATGCCTAAGGTTAACAACACGTTACTTAATAAACTTCTAAATGTAGCCAATCAATTTGAAGAGCTCTACAAGAGGCAACGAAATTTCCTCAAAGACAGTATAAAGGGCAATAGAATCAATTTCAATTATCGATTACATGAAAAATATCGGTAAGCTGGAAAATAAGCAAAAGATATACTCCACAGGTCAATGACTTCTTTTTTTTTTTTTTTGCCCCTTCTTCATTCATGTTGTTCATGATTGAATACTTTATATCAAGCTCTCAAAGTGGCACAATGCCTAAGAAATAACGCAAGCTGTCTGCTAACAGAACAAGAGATGATTTCCAATACATACCTCCATTTATAAATGACAAGAGATCATCAACCGAGCACTCATCCACATGTTCCTCCTCAACCTCAACATTCTGACATATAGGGAAAACAGTTTGTTGTTAATGCAAACACATGTACTAATGTTTGAGCTCAAACACATTACATTTTATAAACTTCAAAAATAATTGCACCAAAAATATGAGATAGGACAAAGAACCAGTATGTAAGAAGTGGTGGAGGCTACAAACAACAAGAAAGATGTGCAGTCATATCATGGTGGTGAAAGTAGGTGGAAGGCACTTGGGAAGGATCCTATTACTGTTAGTGATCAATAGAAAAACTACCAAATGTCAACCATTAAACTTCCAGGAAACTTGTGAATCACAAGTGAAAACTGTAACTAGTCAGGGATAAATATAGAAGAAATTTCATATGCGGCTCCTTCCTATAAAGGCATGGCTTTTGAAGATATGTCAATGCATATTATATTCACATCTAGCAGCTGGATAAAATTTCAGAAGTATAGCGGCAAATATTCAACTTGACAAAAGTAGTTTGTACAAGATTTACTAAACAACACTCAAGCTACCCCATCTCTTAAAAACCAACTGGTGATACTGAAAGTATACACATGTCAAACACCATTATAGATCAGATGGACTTACCAAACACATTACAAGGAAATTAGTAAAGCAAAAAAATGAAATGAATATGAAACTATTACAAGGCATTAGGAAATGAAATAAAAAAATTGAATGCAATTAGTAAAGTAAAACCAGAAAGCGAAACCATTTGATTACAAGGCAAGAAATAAACTAGCAGTGAAAGATTATAAACTACATGTATATCTTATGAGCTGATGTTGCTAAAATATGACAGCGAAAAGCAAGATTCATAAAAGTCCCCCATTAGTTAAAAGTTAACAACTCAAATAATAGATATTAAGCTTTTGGAAAGCACATTATGTTCATAAAATCAATATGAAATTTCTAGAATACCGATCAACAGAGTTAATAAATTGACAGCAGCTCTCCAGGACAAGAAATTATATGAGAAAATTAACTAAGCCGATGGAAGTTGATCTATTACCTATAACAACCTTCAGTTTGTAGTCCTTTCCTTGACCTGCATCATTCAAGTGATGAAGAGTTAAAGCATGGCAACATTAATTAATTTACAACTTTATACATTCTATCTATATAAGTTACAACTCTATAAAAACTATTGTAGCATTCTTCACTAATCAGACTTTGTTTTTATCAAATCATGCTGATGGCAAGTACATCAATAGTTCAATAACGTAAAAATGGAAGACAGAGTGATTAATAAATAACATTTGCATATTTCATTACCTGAAGTTGATGCAAATCACGAAATCAGTACCCTGCTTAAAAATTCAAAACTAACGTCAATACTTTGAGCTTCAATCCAATTATGTTCCATATGAACAAGTACGCATTAATTGCTTAAATTCTAAGTGAAACCCACTACCCCAAGTGGGTTATTTAAAACTTCAGACAAGAATACCAGAGACAATAAATCTAGTTCTGCTGTTTGGTCAATATATTAGTATATCATTTAAACCACAACCAATTCAGTTTCATTAAAGGACAAGGATGTATCAAATAGGCAAAATAATAAAATCATTAATTACATAAACCATGTTAATGGATTTAGAAGTTGTAAGAAGTGCATTGGTTGAAGGAATATTATACTTACTCCCTGCACAACTTAGTGAATATCCATATTTAGCTTATTTCCTCGATTTAGCTTATCCGCAAAGCAAAGCAGAATGCTTATTTCTTAATCTAGAAAATTGTCCACTCATAAACTAAAAGTTGATATTTACGCCACACATACCTGGACAGCAATGAATTCCACCCCTCTCGGGATCAATTCGTAGATGATTGGCAATCCTATGAGCTTCCTTACAAAGCAAATGAGGATCTTTCTCTGTTTTCTTCACAGCGTCATATAGATTATGATTTGTATTAAGATACTATACATGACAAAAAAGAAGTATACCAATGAGATTACTAGCAACACCTCTGTAGTTAAATGTATAAAAGTATAACAAAACTATTGAACAATTCATAGTGCAGCCAACTTATTCATTATTATTCTACCGTATCAGAAATCTCATCCATTTCTTCGTATCTCTTATCACTCAAAACTCAAATATATCTAAAGAAATTCTTGTATATCATATTTTCTACTGTCCAGCACTGCATTCACTTGATTTTCTTCTTATTTGGAGATAATGTTGTCTGTGACTACTTGAAGTTCCCTAAAAGTGAAGCTTCTCAGATTACCAAGACTTATTAGTCCAAAAATTTGGAGATAAGTAGGTAGTTAGTTACAGAAAATCAGTAACTAACTACCTGCTTATCCAACAACTAAAACACAAGATTTAGAACAACATAGATTACTAATTGTATTACAGGTTTCTGTTTCTAACAATTATTATTCTTTTTATTCTATCTATATAATTACCAACTTGCACATTCATTCAAAGAAACCAAATACGGCACAGAAATGAATATGTTTCAATCAGTCACTGAGATAGATTACATCCAGAACCAAGTAATAAAAAATGAAGCCTTCACTGCATTAAAAGTTTTTTCAAAGGATAGGTTTCCATTGGTGGGCCAATCAATTTTCTGAAGTAAGTCTTCAGCACAATGACTTCATTATCTGATGAACAAAATATATATACAATTATCAAGAATGCTAAAATCTTAAAACATTAATAGAATGAAGAAATATTGGCATGTAAACATTCTAAACCCTGTCCAGATCAGATGAACCTATACCAAACTCCAAGAGACTAGGTCGAACTTATACAACAAATTATACTCCCAAGCACATGCTTCTGCAATCTGTATCTATTATATTAGTTCACAAAATATGTAAGTCAAAAGTATGATTCACTAAATTAGGTCAAAGCACTAAGCTACTATGGGCAAAACAACTATGTTTGGTATAAGTTCACATGATCCAGAAAGGGTTAAAGTATCAAAATAGCATTGCAACTAACTCAATTTAGGATAATAAACCAGGCAAATAAGGAGTAAAATGCAAACCGTAATACACATTTGATTCAAACCTCTGTTGCTCCAAACAAAAAGAAAACCATTACTTGTATAGTCTCTTTTTCAACTTCAAATGTTAAGCATTCCCAATATTCCCAAATACAAATAAAACTCTTAAAATACATTGTTATTACAGCACTATTTTCCATTTAAATGAAATTAATTTTATGATGATCAGCCTCCTCTTTATTATTCTGTAGTTAAAGATGTGCCTTATTAACAGTTTTTTAGGGGAAAGCTTAAAATGGTAAGCAATTAATATTGATCAAGTATCTGGGAACCTAATAACAAGTATCAATGTATCTCGAGATTGTAAGACTAGTAAAAGCGCAAATCATTCTATCTTCATGGGTTTATTCATCTATGAACTGCCATAGTAACTAAAAAAAACTACGTCCAGAGCTTTTTCTGGAATCTGCAGTAGCTAAAAATAAATTCGAATTCATTGCAGAAACACAAAAATAATAAATAAATGTCATAACAAATAAAAATGAATGCTCAGATTTATCTAAATATTATGTAAATTTAAGAAATGAATTAAATGAAACTCTAAAATAGAAAGTAGTTTATCATATAAATATAAAGTAAAGAGACTTGAGTGATATTGCTAATAATGAAGCATATGAGCTATTATGTGGGAAAGAAATAAAATATTAGTGAAAATGGTTTACAAAGTTACGTATCAAAATTATCAACTAGCCCAAAGTTAAATCAGTTCAAAAGCAACTGGCTGAGGATAGATCACTTCTTTCGTAAGCATTTAACATTGCAAACATGCAAAATCATACTTTATTAAATGCCCAACCAGCCAAGTTCACCGTATGGGATTCTGCCGTATTTATACAAACATTTTTCAGGCTGCAACTAATTGATTAACCATATTTTCATATCCTTATATACCAAAGCCAGACAGAGAAGTAATGGAGAAAAAGTGGTAGTACTGGTTAATATTCATCTGAAATATAACTTGTTTTTCAAAGCAATCTTAGATTTCAAAGAAACAAGCAACAATATAGATCTAATTCAGGGGAGCTAAACAAGGGTGAAGCACTTTTAATATGTTAAACAAGAGAGGAAGACATCAAGCTGACACTAGAATTCTTAAAAGAATTCAAAAAATAAAGGCCACTACCGTAAAAAATCATGATTTTATGAAATGCAGCCGCTACTTCTACTTGAACATAACAAATCCTTAAAAAGCTTCTAATAACTAATCAGAGCCATTGGTAATACATAATAACCTAAACTAAGAAGACCAAAAACTTCAAGGTTAAAAGCTAAACTAGCAACAAGGAAATTTTAACTACAACTGTTTAATTTTAAGTTAATGTTGATAAAATAATCATCAAAATACACACACACACACACACATATATATATATGTTATTATTAATGATTCAATCATAAATGCTATTGCCTATGTTTTAGTTAGTCTTAATTTATAAAGAAAAAATAGTATATTTACATGGAAAAAGGTTTAAAACAATGTTGGTTAGAATTTATGTAAAGTTAAAAGAACTGAAGACCATCTCTATTCTCATTCTAATTGGGAAGATTATATTAATATACATATTTCATCTTATCATAAAGTACATGATAGACAATTTATTTAACCCCACTTCAATTGTTGTCTTCAATAATGGCGCTAGTTATGCCCCACTCTTCTTTCTTGATGTTAATTTATTATATCATACAAGAGAGATTCTACATATAATAGGATAATTTAAAATAACAAATTAGACTTCAAAACACTTACCAAGAGATT
>SNVD02012312.1:0-63429 GCA_013180625.2 Boswellia sacra | reverse complement strand
TCTCTCTCTCCCTCTCCCTCTAGGACGCACTTGTAAGAATTCCAAGGAGTCCTTTCTAGTATAATATTTTTCGGACATTTTATATTGCTCTAAATCCGGAAAGGGTACATCCTGAGAGTAGTTTTCTCTTCTCCCTCATATTTTCTTTATTTTTCTTGCTTAAAATTAAGCATGTTTAGGTTTGTTTATGCTTAGAATAAGCATGTTTAGGATTTATTTTTATGCTTAGAAAGCATGCTAGGATTATTATGAATTGTTCTAACCCTTAATTGTTTTACGAGATGGATAATCGTATCAAGGTAAGTTCGTTATCCCTCCTTTATCTAGAAACATGTTTAGGAATTTAATTTTCTTTGCGAATGATTAGAATCATGCATAGGAGCACATGATTATAATCATGCTAAAAGAACTTATATCTAGTTTGATGTATGCTAGAAAATAGCATAAAATAGGTAAGAATTACCAGTTTACCATTGGATGTCTTATTTGAGCTAGAATAGCTATGATTGAAGTGGATTGCTTGAAGTAGGCTAGAATATGCCATGATAAATATGATTAGGCTAGAATTTTCATGAATTAATATGAATTATGCTAGAATAGCAATAGGCTAGAATGCCATGATAGAATTATCAAATCTAGGCTAGATTGTCATGATATTAGATTATGGCTTTGTATTGAATTCATTTATTAATGAATGTATAAATGTATAATGAATATACTTTAATTAAAATGATGCCATGAAGTGATGGTGGACTCATATTGATGGTGAGTGACCATCACTAATGAATGATATATGTATGAATATGCATGTAGAGGTTTGATAAACATAGAATAGACTCACATATGGTGGCGAGGGATTCCTTATTTATCAAATCTCGAATTGATTGCTTATTAAATGTATGATTTGCATGAATATGCTTTTATTATTGAATACTTGATTTATGTAAATGTTATAATTGGAGTGTTGCAAGTAGAATTACTTTATTTTATTATTGAAGAATAATAAATGCAATCCTCTTTCTCCTCCCCCATGTTTGAAAGGAATTATAAATCTATTCTCATCCCTCTTTCTATGTATGAATATACAACTGCTTTGATTGAATAAACACTTCACATGACTAAAGAAGATAAAATATGAAATGTTTGCATAAAACGAGCAATTCTAAGTGGACCAAGTAATAATACGAGCTATTCTTATTTGGTATTTTCCTAGCGGAGGCCGGATTTATAATCGGGTGGGTCGAATGACTCATACCTAACTTTTCGCAACTATCTCTTAAGAGATGAGAGCAGTTTAGGTCCCGAAGTGAGGGATTAGATTGCCTTCATTCATTCCCAATTGAATAATTAGGTGGCGACTCCATTCTCCAGAAGTGCCCATGGCTCGTTTATGTTCCCTTAAGTCTCGAAAGAGGCTTTGACACAATGTCATGGTTGTAAATGCTTTGGCAAGATGAAAGCCTCGTTCACGCCACTGATCGGATCGTTGATAAGGGAAGAGTGTATCATTAGAGCACGAGAAGGAAGGTCAACCTCAACCAAGAAATTCACCGTCATTGTTAAATGCTTGGAAACACAGAAAATCGAAGAGGAATCAAGGGAGTTTGAGAGAAACAAAAAATTATTTGAATATGTTGATAGTTGAAAAAATGAAGGTTGGCCTATATACTATCTCGCACATTAGAGACACATGCCTCCAAGTTCAAATTTTGAATTTTGGTGGAAATATCTAACCCTAATTTTTGTAGGGATGCTGAAAGGCTAAAGAACCGCACCAAGGCCCTATGAGCTGCAAAATCTCATCCAAAACCTAGAAGAATGTAAAATTACACCGAGACCCAATGAGCTGTAGAATCGCATCTAGAATCCAAGAGAGTGTAGAAACGCACTGAAACCCCACGAGCTGTGAAATCACTTCCAAAACTCATGAGAGGGTAGAATCACACCGTAACCCCATGAGCTACAGAATCGCATCTAGAACCTAGGAGAGTGCAGAATCGCATCGAAACCCCATCAGCTGTAGAGTCGCATCTCGAACCCAAGAGAGTGCAGAATCACACCGAAACCCTAGGAGAGTGTAGAATTACACTGAAGCCTAAGGAGAGTGCAGAATGACTCCAAACCTCCAAGAGAGTACAAAATCACACCAAAACCCCCAAGAACTACAGAATTGCACCTGAAACCTCTAGAGTATGGAATCACACCAGGGACTTTCCAAAAAAAAATTAGAATTTCAACAAGCTCATCCGAAGAGTGTGGAATAACACTAGCAGAATTCGATCAAAACCCTTTCAAAGAGTGCGAAACTACACCCAAATCCTTAACAGGTGTGGAATCATGTCGAGGTGTCTTTAGAGAGTATGGAATCACACCAGAGACTTTCAGAGAGTACGAAACTACACCAAAATCTTCAAGAGACATGGACCTGCAGTGATGTGTCTTCAAAGAGTGTGGAATCGCACCAAAGACTTTTAGAGAAAGTGGAACGACACTAAATCCTGGAGTGTGGAATCACACAAGCTTGTCTTTAAAAAGTGTGGAATCACATTGGAGATTCTTAGAGAATGCAGAATAGCACCAAAATACTTGAATGTAAAGTCGCATCACGAACCTCAACAGAATTTAAAATTTCAACAAGCTTAGAAAGAGAGTGCAGAATGACACCAAATACATCAGGCAGTGTATGATCACCTTAAAACCTTAAAAAACCATTAAGCGATGTAAGATCACTTAAAAAACCATTAGGCGATGTAAAAATACCTTAAAAAACCATCAGGCAGTGTAAGATCACCTTGTGGAATCCAGACATCAGACCTGGAGTAGGTAAGTGCAAGGTACAATATACTTTGTTCGATGTTTGTGTTCCATAAACCCTTTCTAGAGTAGGGGGCAAGCTGTAAGCATTAGAATTTTGCTTATGGTTTCTAGGCTAGATGACGATCACTAGAGATATCATGTCAGAGGATTTCACTACAACAAAATATAACATTTACCACGTTAATTTGAAGTTGTAGAAGTATATTTACCACTTGATATTTGTTTGTGGTGTATTAAGGAGTGGTTAAAAGCCTTGTTCTTTTATGACATGTAAACGCACGTGGTAGATAAACAATTAACATGTTGTTGATTAGAATCATTGACCACGTACAAATGTATGTGGTTGATTCTCCCCTATCCACCACTTGCATTTGCATGTGGTAGTTGTCTTATTTCGAAAATGTTATTAACCACAATACTATTGACGTGGTTAATTATCTTATCCACCACGTAACATACGCGTTGTCTTTTTAAATTTTAAAATTTTTAAATGACCACATGATATTTGGACGTGGTAGATATTATTGTCCACCACATGAGAATGTAAGTTGTTGATTAACTTTTATTAGAGTTATAATTAACCACTACTATGTGTACGTGGTAGATAATTTATTGTGTAAGTTGTAAATATTTAATATTAATTATTTTTTCTTGGTTTTTTATAATATTTTTTTATAATAAATGAATTTTAATAAATCAAACACACACACACACACACATATATATATATATATACTCAACAATATTAAAATTAACAAAAACACCAATTGTCATTTAATTTAAAAATCTCCATAAGTATGACATAAACAATAAAGTATTTAGTAATGTAGTTTAAGATTTATCCTAAAATGTTAAAATAACAAAAGGAAACTAAGTACTGTTATATCCCAATAAACTAAACAAATGATTAATTACTTAAGCATCAAATGTTACGTATTTTGAAGGCAATGCTACTGTACTACCTAAAGCGTCTTCAAGGATTTGCATATCACTTGTAGGTCGATACAGTGGGACTCTCTTGACAATTAATTTTTTGACCCAAATTCTCCAACAATCTGGACCAAGAACCATGTGATGAACAAGAGCTTCAGGATTGGTAGTATCAAGCTCAGCTTCAGCAACCACTTTTCCTGTTCCAAACCAGTGCAATAACTTGCATTTTCCATTTGGAATGAAATCGTCTTGAAAGGTAACACTCGGTTTGAATGTCTATATCATAAACAACAAACAAGAAACAATAGTAAATTTTAACACACATTTTATTTAGCACTTATATTTTATGAATTGTGCAAGGATAGATAAACTTACTTGAGAGAAGGTTGCAACATTTGGATTCAAACCGTTGTTGTTTTCATGAATGTTTGAAACCTATTGTTGCCACAATAAAATAAACGAGTGAAGATCAACACGAGTTAGTGTAATGTTAGTAATTTTGTATATAAAATAAGAATTATACACTGTACATCCCTCATATAATGGACACTCACTCTCTTCCATTTTGCTTGTTATATTTTCATCTCTTATTTCAAAATCATGCTCTAAAATATTTTCCTTCTCAATGCAAGCATCTCTATACATCCTGAATGTCTCTGACTCCCTAACATTTTTTTCTTGTTTAGACACACTTGGTTTTTCTCCGTGAAAGACCCAAGTAGTATACGTAGGATCCATCCCATTGATTACCAAATGTTCATATAATATATTAGGAGAGCAATAACATTGATTTTGACAAACTCGGCAAGGGCAAATGATTGAATCTTGATTTTCTGAATTTTATAGAGTTGCTTTCACAAATTTTTTTGCGCCATCTATATAATCTTGAGAAATTCTACAAGTACAAAAAATATATATAATTACTTCTAAAACATTCCTAGATAAAATAGTTTAATAATAGTTCATTAAGTTGGTGAAATAACCTTGAATGTTTTACCCAATCCTTATCCATCGCATGCGTCTAAATCAAATGATAAGGATGAGTTTCTCAATGGTAATCTGTGATACAAGTATAATTAAAAAATTAGTTAATAATATCAAATCTAGTGTAGCTAATTAATTAATCATCTACAAATTTTTAAATAATAGTTTGTATTCCGATAATTTCCAGAAATTTTTATTTTCTTGGTTTACTTTAAAAATTTTATATGTTGGAATTGTCACCTCAAAGGTTTCATCAAATTTTGTTTCATTAAAAAATTCATACTTTTTTTAATGATTTTTTTTTTAATTTTGCTACCTAAGCCTAAAAATTTCTGTAGTTTTTCCAATATGTATGGGTTTATATGGAAAATACTATAATTAATGAATTCTCTGGCAAAATTTAATAATAATTAAATCTAGTTATTAGTGTTTGTTGAAGCTATAAGTGTTCGAACTTCTTATACTTTAATAATAATTAAATCTAGTTATTAGTTATATAATGAAATAATGATTTTCCCATAATCCCACATGAAGAGTACCATATATATATATATAAGAGAAAAGAGAATAAAGACTAGATTTAATGAACTTCTTAAGTAAAACAACAATCTAAAAGTTCTAATTTATCATGTAGAGAATTCCTATTAAATCTAAAATAAAACGAGCTAAACAACTTTTCATGATTTTTAAAAGTATGAAATAGATTTCAAACATCAAGATGATATGCCAAAAAATAGATAAATAAAAGAAATTATGTATTGACAAACCTCTAAGCGACTCCTAATTTGGATTACCAAATTAACCCACAAACGCAAACAAAGTGGAAAAGTTATCAAACAACTTCTTTCCCGCTCAACCAAATTGCTTCTGGCCTACAATCACAATCCAGAACCAAAGCATAGTAATTAATGATTAAAATACCAAATTAAAATATTTTCTTTACCAGATGAAAATTTTCAAACAATGAAAATAAGAGAACAATCAATTGTATAAGAAACGATAAAAAAAGTAGAAGAAGATCATAATAAAATTTAAACAATTTCGAATATCTCATAGCAAACCAATATACTTGGCCAAAAAATCTGGCTTTAGAGCAATGTTTAGAACTTAGTGAACCAGGTATGAACTCAGAGCAATTGTCTCTTTTTTTAAGTTTCTGGGGAACTTGTAACTCCAAATTCAGTTAAAGATTGCCTTCGAATAATTCCAGAAAAATTAGGCCTTGGGAGAATTTTTTATGCTTTCGACAACCATCACCTAAAATTATATATAAATCTCAGTCAAGGTACATCGCATAAATCCATCCTATTTATTGGACTTCCCTTCTTTATACAGACAATAAATGAATCAAATTCATGAAATACGAATATGACCAATTTAATTTGTTTATGTATTTTAAAACTGGTTATAGGTAGGTTTAAATAGTTATTCGTTATATGAATTATAAAGGAAGATGGACACAAATTAACACATTCATCCTAGCACGTAGTCTTGAAGGTAGAGCATGTGCCTCTATCCAGTCCTAACAGACCTTAAATATTATTGGTATCACATGTACATGCCCATATTTTATATATCGATTCCCTACACATGTCCGTGTACTAATTACTCTACCTCTCTAGAATCATAATTCTTAATGGATAACTAAAATAAATTATATTATGTCATTAAACTAAGTTTTTTTTTTTTTTGTATACGGTGAGATATATTAAACTAATTATGCAAATATTCTAACTATATCCTGTACGTGCCAAATGCTACAGAAACAATTGTTTCTCCCTCGAGTACTCAACCAATTGTATATTAACAAGAAAGAAACATGCCATGTCATGCCATGTGCATCAACCCAGATTCCAATTCATCTCCCATGCAATGCAATGAAAAGTTATTAGTCCTACGATTGCTTTGGTTCCAATGCAAACAACCCTTTAATTCAGCTACATATATTATATAAGAATTTGATTCAATTAATTTATTGTTTAATTCTGACCTGAACACGATTATTTGCTTGCCGGCTCCTAAAATTTTGGGTTCGCAACAAACTTATAAATCTAGTGCCAGGCCATTATCAACAGAGCTGCATCTTCTCCCCTTGTTACAAATATTAATTATTCCAGGTGATCCGCAGTCCCATGTACGCATATAACATGAGAGATTAAGCGTGTCTCCTTATAAGACTGCAAAAGTTACTTTCAAATAACTACGCGGTGCATAAAGACTGCAAATCTCGCCAACGCAACGCCCCTTTCAAATATCTTATACTTTTTCCTCTTTTCAAAAAGTTGCTTTCTGATGGTTATACCTAAAGGTCTGTTTTCGATAATCTACCTAAGGCGTGTAATAAATATATATGCACCCTAACTTTTTGCAGTAACAATCAAATACAGATTAGGATTACTTGAGGATGTGAATCAAAAGCGATTGAGCTGGGATGACGCTATTGTAATAGGCAGTCAGAACACGGTGACGAGGCTGCAGTGACGACACTAAATACAGAGACTATCACAAGCGTACGGCTCTGCAAATAGTTTTAGTTTTAATCCACTCAAATAATAGAATTCCAATGTATTTGCAACAACAACTCAGTAACAAAGCAAGGCTTCAATAATAGGAACAAATAATTGACTTCATACCTTTTTAACCTCAAATTGCACTTTCTGGACGTGGGATGGATTGAATTGAAACTGAATGAAAAATAAAAAAATAGCTTAAAAAAAGGAATGACATGAAATATTCAATTATTGGAATTGAATATGAAAGAATTTGTGATACTTGCCTTTACCGATTGGAGGAGGAACAAACTAATTTAGGGTTTGTAGATGTAAAGGTTTAAAACCGGTTTAACACTCACGGCAAAACAAAATATATATATAAGCTGCGTGTCTCCTTAGATAAATTAATATTGAAGTGTTATATATTAATATTAACCACTTCATAATTACTATGGTCTTTTAAAAATATCAATTTTGTGCATTGCAGGACTGGTTGTAAATAAAATAAATATCAACTACTTGATCATATATGTGGTAGAAAAAATAAATAATTACCACTTGATCATATATGTGGTAGAAAAAATAAATAATTACCACGTGCCACTTAATCCACGTTGTTAATAACATACACATTAACCACTTGATCATATATGTGGTGGAAAAATAAATAATTACCACGTGCCACTTAGTCCATGTTGTTAATAACGTACACATTAACTACATGTAGAGTTAAGTAGTAGTTATTAATTATTAACCTCATGCCACCAAATTCATGTTGTCAAAAAACAATCATATTAACCACATTATGTTTCCAAGTTGTTGAATGCAATTTGTAATAACTTTTATCAACGTCAAAAACTTGTATGTGGTTAATATAGTTTTTCTACATCGTTACCATACATCCCGTTGTAAATTTAAAGTGGTTAATTAAACATTTTGTTGTAGTGTTTTTCTGAGTTGCAAAAACAACACTAGAAGTGGGATAGAAAGCCAAGTAAGCCTAGGACCGGTGTGGTTCCCATGGGAAAAGGATGAGACCCTAGGAGTCATGTCCACCTGACACATACGCAGATTGACTTTCACGATAAGGTTGTCATGGGGTTGTCATGGGGTAGCACCCTCAGCCCAAACAGTGTAAGTTAGTGCGAAAACCTAGAAAATAGGGTTGGCGCCTTTAGAACTACGAGCATGCACCTTTAGTTAGAGGTGGATCACACACGCCTCTAGTTATTACAGGTGATCGATGACACCTATAACCTTGTAAGCGTGCACCTCTAGTTATTATAAGTGGGGGATGACGCCTGTAACCTTATAGGCATGCCCCTCTAGGGCTCGCACCTTAGAAGGATCTAGAAACCCTAGCAACACCTATAGTAGAGGCACGTGCCTATAGCTATATCTACAGTCCCACATCAAGAAAGAGCTCATTTCATAGCCCTTGGAGGGCCTATATAAAGGCACTCAGCCTAAGGTTTGATACAAGCAATTTTGGTGGAAAAATACCAAGAAAATCAGTATTCTGCTATTTTCTGCTATCAAGATTCTTCCTCTGATAATGATCAAAGTCATGTAAGGTTCTGATGGCCTTTTTTCTAATATTTAAATTTCTATTTTATTTAGCTAATTGCCATGTTCAATCTAGGTATAATTAGGAAATAACTATGCCATGCTTAGTTTAGGTGTAATTTAGTTAACCATGTTTAGGATTAGTAGTAGTTAATCAGTAGATAATTACCATGCTTAGCTTAGTACTAGTAGTAGATAATTAGTAGCTTAATTATGCATGATTAGTAGTTAATTGTGTAGCTAATTAATTGCTAATTATGCCATGATTAATGGTAAATTAATGACCAATTGCTCAATGATTAGTTATTAATTAATTGATTATGCATGATTAATGTAGTATACAGATACCATGATTAATGCCCTATTTAATTTGGGGGAAATTTAGTTTATTTAATTTATGCTTGTCATTGCTAATGCCTCTATTTAATGATGAAGGGTTGGCTTAGAACTAGGGATGGCAAAAACCCGGGGCCGGGCCGGGGACCTCAATCCCCGGCCCCGGCCCCAGAAAATTCCCCAGAAATTCCGGGGCCGGGCCGGGTCCGGGGAATTCAATCTCGGGGCCGGGAATTAAATTCCCCGGATATGTACCCGGTTTTAATTTTTTGTATGTAATTAAAGTATTTTATATTGATTTCCAAATTTTGTTTAACGTTTATGTGTAGCCTGGTGGTATGCTTGTATGTTGCCTTGGTTGAGCACTTGGGTTCAAATCCCTTTGGCTGCATTTGCTATGTTTTATGTTTTTTAGTAAATAGTAATTTAATTGGGCTGGGCTTAGTTTATATTTGTTGGACATGTAAAATTAGTGAACTGGGTTGGGTTTATAGTTGTTGGGTATTGGGTTAGTTGTGAAATTAGTGGATGTGGGCCTAAATTATATATAAATTAAATATAAATCATAAATATTTATTTAATTGATTAATTTTGGGCCGGGGCCGGGCTCCCTGGCCCCTGCCCGGCCTCGGGTAATCCCCGGAAAATTCATCCCCGTCCCCAGCTTAGATCCCTGGAATTTTGGGTAATTTCCTGGACATTTCCGGGCCAGGGAGCCGGGTACCCAGCCCCGCTCGGGTACAATTGCCAACCCTACTTAGAACTCTCTTAGCTATGGTAACATTTAATTTACTGCAATATTATTTGAATTGTTATAATCATCAAACCCTTGCCCATGTTTGGTGGCTATGTAATTTATTTTTTCTTTATCTGTATGTACATAAACTAAGGGTGTACAAAATCCAAATCAATCCACCCAAACTGATCGATCCAATCCAAGCCGATCCAATTTTGATTGGATCTGGTTAATTGGTAGATTGGATTGCGTTGAGATTTTTGAAAAACTAATTAATTGGATTAGATAATGGATCCTTTTAATCCACCATAAGCCGATCCAATCCAAATAATAGGTAATAATATTAACTATGTAATATCTAAAAATTAAAACAAACCCAACCAATTCTAAATTTGTAATTTTAATGTAATAAAATATGTTTTGTTTAGCCCTAAATTAAATAATTGATACACTTTTTTTTCTCTCCCACAACCGATAATCTTTTTTTTTTCCTCTTGTCTCTTGTAGAAGTTTTAGGTGCTACAACATAAAATACATTTGATGATCATGATTGATATGATGCATCAGTGCTATGTTTAACTGGTAAGTATGAATATAACTTATTTATTATTATTTTTTCATTTCATGAATTGTTTTTTCATGTCAATCATATTTATGTCAATATAAAAACCATGGATTTTTTATCAATTATTTCTTCATGTTTGCAAAGCATTCTTTAATATGCGTGAATGACGTTAAATTAACGTAATTATGCAAGTAATAAATTGTTCCAAGTTCCAAATTGTGAAGGGCAATTGATTACATGGAGACCTATAAATTTATTTAAATTACGATCTATGTATTGGAATTATATATTTAAATCTTCATTGTTATTTGTGTTTAGGAACTTTAATTAATTAAGACACGAATTTTTATATATTACTTTATGGTTTACTAAGTAACTTCATGTACTTATCATTATATTTAAATAATATCATATTAACTTGTGTTTTTTATTGGATCATATTGTATTTTTCTTTTTCTTTTTTTTATACATTTTTCAAAATTTGGATTCAATGAGATCGAATTGGATTCGATGATGTCTTTTTTAAATTGGATCGGATTAGATTGGAAAATCTCTAAATCAATCAATAGTGGATTGCAGTGGTTATTAACTAAATCCATCGGATCTAAACTAACGACCACCCCCTAATATAAGTTGTTCACCTCACATCTAATAATAGAATAAAATGCGGTTGTATGTGCATAATGATTTTAGAATCAAGATAAGATAGCCTTAGTAACCCAAAACTTAGAACTCAGTAGACCTTAGTAGAGACCGGATTAACATCCAAGCCAGTGTAACTCATACCTAAGTTCTCAAGGCCATCTCTGAATATGATGGGTAATTAGGTCTAGAGAATATAGGGATCAGCTGCTGTCATCTAGATTTTTTCTATGGTTAATCACCTAGATGGTGACTCCATCATTTCTCCATGTCCTATCCCCGTGACTTGACCCGTATGGCCCTCTAAGCATCCGAAATGAGCTTAGAAAAGCAGTTTCAAGGTCACTAGCGCTTGGAGCAAGATGGAAGACCCGCTCACGTGAGGATTTAATACTTTCAACAAATTAAAAATTGTCACTTGTGCCACATGTCGATCTTTAATCTCACCTAGGCGTTATCCCTTTTCTTACATAAATATTTTTTATTGGAGAAACAAATAAATATACCATTACATATGTGATTACTTAAATAAAGCTGGCTCCCATTTAATAGTTTAAGCATTTCATTTAGGTGATTACTTAACATCGCATCCGAGCAGAAGATCTTGAGTTCTCAAACTCTCGTATGTGTTTATTTTGGTTCATTTTTTTTTTAAAATTTTTTGTTTAAGAGTGGTATTCGGGCTTGCATGAATCATACTATTATAATTAATTCGAGATAATGTTTTCAAGTTTTACAATAAAGTTTTTACCTTAAAAATAGATGAGTCTTTTTAAAAAACGCTTTTGATTCAATATAGAACTTTCAATCAAACTCAGGGTGTTGTTTACCATAGATTTATTGGACTGGTGTAAGGGAGCCGGCTTAAATACTTTAAGATCAAAATTACGGAGGAAAAAAATGCAAAAAAAAAAAAAAAGGCCATCGGCCATGGAGTCTAGGCAATCAATTCTAAATGGAAATTAAAATTATGATAACCAAACAAACATTTTCATTATTAAATCTTCGTGGACCCTAAAACTCACACCTTAATCTTAGTATAAATAGATATATATTAGACTAAAATATTCTGAGACAATGATCATACTGGACCAACAACAAAGTACAATAGGTGAACCTTCACACTTCACCTCACCGTTTTGGGATCAAATCTTCTCCTCATTGTCCCAATCTGCTTAGAACTTAGTCCAAAAGCCTTCTGCAGAAGCTCTCCATCAATACCAGACCCAAAAATGGCAGATGGGATCTTCTGATTTCCTGGATTTTGGCTATTAAAACTTCCAAATATTGTTGCAGGCTTCTTCCCAACGTTCATCTAGAAGTGCACCAAGCCTCGAGGGAAGACCATCACCTCTCCTTGCTCAATCACCCTAGCGAAAACTCGATTGCTTGAATCGACGAAACCGGAGTAAACACTTCCTTCCACCACATAGGAGATCTCAGTAGCTCTTGGATGAAAATGGGGCGGATTGATTGCACCAACTTTGAGATCAGCTCGCACAAATGACATACCTAGAGTGTTGAGTCCAGGGAAGAATATTGGGTTGACAGGAATGGTTGCTAGGCCAGTGTCAGAGAAGTTTCCAGCTGACTTTAAGCCTGAAAACACAAAGTCATCCGTGGTTGCCTCTGAGGAGTTCTTGCATGGGAGAATTGTGACATGAGCTTCTTTTATGACACCAAATTTAGGGTTTGGTATGCAGAAGTCTTGAATGGGATCTGGGTCTGAAGCTAAGGTGATGTGACCATGGAGATGGATGGACAAAGTTACCAACAAAAGGATGACTTTAAGAGACATTCTCTCCTCGTAGGGATTCATGGTACAACTTTCAAATCTTTCTGAGACTCTAGACAGGAGCAATAATTGAGGGCTTATATAGAAGCAAATTACGATATGGTAACAGTACTATAGAAAAGTAACAATTTTGTTGCACAAATAAAGGCGCGTATTATGCTAAGTGTGTCAACCATTGAGATTGACGTGGCGTCCTACTAATGATCTTCTTTGCCAATACCCTCAAATTCATTAATTCATGATATTAGTTATTATAGCAAAAAGTTTTGTAAGCACTGTGCTTAAGATTTTTTCAAATCCGATAATAGCATCTGTATTTTCTTGTGGTTTGTGGTTTGGAAAACTTATTTTATAAAACTCTATCCCGATATCTATCAAATCAAAACTCTTATTTAGTAAAATATAGTTACAGAATATAATATATCAAAATTTAATAGAATAATAAAGAGATAGATGGAGGTTTATGAGATTGACAATTGAAATTATCTATATGTAAAGGTTTAATAGAACATTATATGGTGTGTGAGATTGTACAGACAATGAATGCAACAATTGCGATAATTGTAATGATAAGATGTTGGTCTGAAAGCGGGCCGCGTGGTCTGAGTGCACCGATTAATATTGGTTTCCATGTTGATGAGGTTGACCAAACGTATTATAAGTTTATTTTAATTGGACCATTGGTGATTTTGTAACTTTAGCATTATTCTTCGCTTGGGAGTGAAGGGAAAACGAACATTTCGATTCGAATTATCATTCTCATCTTTACACATATGTCATGCGTGATTATGATTTCATATACAACATTGAAGCATGCATCAGCACATATTCATACTTGAAAAGGATGTATACATAGAGTCCTTCTAAAATTTTAAAAAGTATTCATAAATAATGAAAAGCATTGACACATCCGAAAAAGGATTGTCTCCCAAGTATAGGAGTGTCGAAGTAATAAAACCCGGTGAGACCGGGGTCGATCCACGAGGAAGGAGATTTTAGCGTTACAAATTATAAGTTAAACAAATATGATATGAATAATTGAAAGAAATGATAAGGCAATCTCACAAATATGTAAAGGTGGTAGGTGGTATTACCGACCATTCAAATATAAAATAAAAAGCAAGAGGAGGTAAAACCATCCATGGAAATAGGTGGTATAACCAACCATAGTAAATTAAAGAGCAATTTCATAAGGTGGTAGAACCTACCATAGTAAATAAAATAAAAGTTCATAAACAATAGAATAATTAAAATACAAGAGAAATTAACACAATAACAATGAAGGCTAAGGTTAGGGGATCCACCCTTGATATTTCAAATAAGGATAATTAACCCATTTTAGTTATATGAATTATATTTGTTTCATTACCAATATTTATACACTTCTTGTAAATGGGTTCAAGCATCCAATTTGCCAATCATCATATGTCTACAACAAATCAAGATTCATAACTAGATTCGTGTCGGTAAGGAAGAACCATACATCATCTAGAAAGGATCCAAGCATTTGATGTGCCAAGGATTGTCGACAATGGATCAAGACCTCCACTTTACGAGTGGTGTCAAGATTGATTAAGAAATTAAATATAAATCATATTGAATAAACATTATAAGATAAGATTATTAAGCACATATTAAGGGTTAGAGAATCCTTATTCTCATATCAAGGGTTTCACCCTTCACCTTAGCAAAAGAGAAATTAGAAGAACATTATAATAGAAAGAAAATAAAATGTAAGAAAAAGGAAATTCATTAACAACATAAACACACAAAACATAATACAAGATCCTAGCCAAAGCCAAAATGTTCCAGCCAAGGCCAAGATGCCCTAATGGGTCACAAGGAACCTCTATTTATAGATACATCCAGGGGCAAACTTGTCAAATTACAAGGGCATAATTGTCAAATATTAGTTGTAAATATCTTTGACAATTGGGATCATTAGGCACCGACTTTGACCATCAATTTTGACATTGAAATGTTGAGAATTTTAATCACATGTCTTCATGAAAGTTGTAGATATTTCTCTCAGCTTTCTAGAACATATTGATTTGCACAATTTGGATACGTATTTTGAGAGATACGGTCCAAATACTGAGGCCTGGTCAGACTGGGCCGAGACTATAGATGGGTTAACTTCAAGCCCAATTTTGGTCCACTAAGAGCCCGAATTTGATGATGCTTGTGAAATGCAATCTTGTAGACAATTAAATCGGCTTTCCAAAACATTAATAATTGCACCATTCTGATCTATAAATAGAGAGTTATTCCCATTTTACCGAACCTGTAACAAAACCAAAATTAAGAGAAATTAATTCCAAAGATGCAAATGCTACAAATATGCTTAAGTTGAGGAATTTAATGACACTATTAATGCAATATGATGAACTAAACTCTTATTAAACATGCATATTTAAGTGTTCATCACACCCCCCAACTAGCTTATTGCTAGTCCCTAGCAATTAAAGCGTTATTATTTAGAAGTGATTTATAGAATTTTACATCCAAGGTGGTCATTATTGCACTCTCCTTGATTTTATCCAAATAAACAAACTCTCAACTGATTTTTTTTTAAATGACTCATGTACCCTTCAGTCAAGATATCCACAAACCTTCTTTTGTGCTCAGTTGACACATGACTATGGGGCTTATTAGAAATAAGCCATATCGGTTCTAGTATTTGTTAAGGCTAACAACCTTAGGTAGGGGATATTCATCCATTTTATACATTTTTTTCTTTTTTTTTCCTTTTTTTTTTTTGAAAGAATGCATCTTTAACCCATGTAGCGAGCCTTAGGCTAATGACTCCCAGACCAGTTGGCCTTAGGGCATTAGGTGTTAAGACACCCCTACGAGCTTAACGACTCGGGTTGCGGATGCTTTATTTTTACTTAGAACTTGTGGATAGTGCAATGTTCGATCCAATTAAGCTTTCTCCTTAATCCATGTAGCGAGCTTTGGGCCAATAGCTCCCAAACCAGTTGGTCTTAGGGTATTAGGTGTTGAGGCACCCCTCGGGCTTAATTGCTCGAATTAAGGAGGCTACAAGACCAAACTTATCCACCATTGCTTTCTCTCTTTTTTTTTTAATTTTTCATTTTTTTTAATTTTTTTTTTAAACTTTCCCCTCCTTTTGTTGATTTCCTAAACAAAACAAAAGAACTCAAATATTGCAATATTTCATTTCGCCACCCACAATCATACATCAAGGTATGTGTGTGTGTGAAGAAAGATTCATAGATACTTGCTTAATGAGCACATAAGCACACAATTTATTAAATGATAAGGTTGTGAGAGTTCATAGATTTGAATGATTCAAAGTGAAATGAATAAGACCTCCTTGTTATAAAATTCAAAAATCAAGACTAAATAATATCAAATAAGTCTTCAAAAATGCAAGAATAAAATGACAATTGGTTAGAATGGGTTTCAAGAGTTCAAACTGGTCCTCCCTACTCTGCCATTCCTGACCCAGAATGCGTCTCAAGAGAATTTGAACTCCTTACACCGCACTCTGAATCTAATTACTAACTCGCTATCTCTTTCTTTTTTTTTTTTTTTTTGCAAGAAAAAGTAAAATTTCAAGACACACTTATGTCTACTATCCTTCCCCCCAACCAAATGAAACATTGTCCTCAATGTTTAAATGTAGAGAGATAAAGTATAGGAGACATTACCTGAAGCTTCTGTTATTCAAGAGAGATGACCTGAAAGACTCATAAAATAACATGCTAAAAATAAAATAAAATAAAATAAAGGATAAGAAAAAAATTACAAACGGAGATTCAAATCCAATTTGCACTTTTTGTTTGGCCCTCCTGCCCAATTAATTTGAGTACTAGCTGGGTCAGGTTCATACTCAACTTCTTGCAATTTGTCAAGTAACTCACCAGCAGAAGTGGCAGAAACAAGGATCTGTCTCGCCTAATGTGGGATAAAATTCTGTTCCACAGCTGCATCAACAAAACTTATCAAAGGATCAAAGAAATTTTTAACATTCAACAAACCTATGGGTTTTTGATGGAGATTCAGTTGGGCCCAAGAGGCAATTTGAAAAATTTCTTCAAGAGTACCAAAGCCACCTGGTAAAGCAATAAAGGCATCTGAATTGATAAGCATATGTGCCATGCGTTCATGCATAGATGAGACCTGTAACTCCTGCCCAACCGTTTTTTCAACAATGCTTTCTACAGCCAAAGCTTTAGGAATAACTCCTAAAACTTGACTACCTCCTACATGTGCAGCTGTTGACACACAACCCATTAACCCGAGGCTACCTCCCCCATAAACCACATGAATCTTTCTTTCAGCCAGTAGCCTACCAAGATAATTTGCTACTTCTACGAACTCTTCACTTTTACCTGGTCGAGATCCACAGAATACACATATCCTTTGGATTCGACGTTTTGAAGTTCCCTCCATGTCTATGTAACTCTCTAACTATGTGTGAAGAAGAGAACAAGACACGTGGTATTTATGGAGTGCAAAAAGGTATGCTAATGATGATATCTATCTAGGTAGCTCGATTGTTTGTTGAAAAAGTTGACAATAATGCACAAAAATTCAAAAGATGATGAAATAAGACACCGTAAGTCAAACAAAAGATACAAATTCAAAAATGACAGCTATGAGGTATTAAAATTCAAAAATGATGGCACGCATGCATATGTACAGGTAGTTGTGACTGTGGCTCACATCTTCCTCTGGTTTTACGTCCAAGAAACGGCTTAAACACCTTCTATGAGTTGGGGATATGCTTCCCATCCAGTTTTCTTATAAACTGGCAAACAGGGTCGTTTTGAGTCAGATTCCCAAGACTATAGCGTTCCTGCTCATCTCGGAATTGTGTCCACAAATTAAAAATTTCACGCTGCACAAGTCCACAAGAATGCGTCTCAAGAGTCGTTCGGATATCATCCAAAGACTCCTTACTCAGTCCATTCTTGATGAACTGTAGTTTATCCTCTCGATTGTTAGACAAATATCCCAAGGAGCGGCAACGCTGGTTACAAGTCCATCTTGCACATCTAGTACAAACTTGTAACCTTTTTGCTCTTCGCTTTTTGGCGTAAGAGCTTTTTCCCATACCTGGCATGTGAGACACAAGATTATCTGAAAATTCATAGGAAAATCGAACCTTGGCTTCAATTAACCATCTTAAATCAGCAGGAATACCTTACGCATCAACAACCTTAGTCTTTCTGCACGAGCTTTATAAATTTTAAGCAAATCATTTTGAGGAAGAGAGGGAAAATGTTTGTGCAATTTTGAGAGAATGGTATCCATGTGAAGAAAATGAGAGAGAAGAGAAGAAAATGGATGCAAGGTGAGCAACAGTTTTTAGGGAACTGAAAAACTGACTTTAAAAGCCACGGAGTACCGTATCCGCCACTTGACCGGGAAATAAAATAAAAACACACAACTAAAATAAACGCACACAAAATAAAATAAAAACAAACTAGAAATGATAGCAAAAATCAAGAATAAAAAAAAATGAAAATATGGCATAGATGGATAAAATTTGATCAATCATTATAAAGAAATGCAAAAAGAGGAATCTCTTCGAAAGTGATTTACCACGGTCAAAAATATGCCATTGAGGTGGTACCTTTCTTTTTCCTTTATTTGTGAGAATGAAAGAGATTACCACTATCTGAGTTTGTTTGTCCTTAAAGCATGCATTATTGAGTGTGGATGTTTGTTCCTCCCTTTTTTCGAACCATGGCTCCCAACTCTTAATCTCCTTCACCTGTACAAAATCAAGCAATGAAAATTCTTTAGAAGCAATGGGCACTAGTTGCATACTTGGTTCAAAAGAACTAGGTAACCCGATTTCTGAAGGAGTTGAAAAATTCTCATTTTGGATATAGTCTTCCACGTTAGTTTTTGTCCTATTAGCTTCCTCATTTTCATCATGCTCGAAAAATTCATTAATATCAAAAATTTGGTTAAATTCCTTTGCATGATGCATAAGTGAGGATTCGGTCTTTTCTTTGTTAGGTGTAAGTTGATTAACCTCTTCCTTACCCTTTAGGATTGATTCATCATCTTTCTCATAAGGGTTAGGAATATGTTCTTGATCAACCTTACCATCATGAAGAGCACTTATCGAATCTTCGAGAAGAGCACTTACCGAATCTTCATCTAGATGTTGGCTACTTGGATTACTCACATGTGGATTGATGAGGTTTAGCTCGAGTTGAGATGGAAACACACCTTTCTCATGAGTACTAAATGCAAATGCAAGTTTTTCAAGAGCATCATTCAAGTTCGCCATAGTATGAGCAATTTGACTATTAAAAGCCTCTTGCTTTGTAATGAATGAATTCAATGTTTCTTCGAGATCCTCATACGATGCATGATCATGAGATTTTTGAAAATTTTGATATGATTGAAAGGGAGGTTGGTAAGATTGTGCATGATTATCATTCCTCCAATCAAAATTCAAGTGATTTTTCCATCCAAAATTTTGTGAGTAAGGATTAGGATTTGACCTTTGGAAAGTGTTTAAAACATTGGTTTGGTCATGAGACTTTTTCTAAAGGTAGGCACCTTTGGGCAATCATCCGTTGGATGATCACTAGAATTACAAGTGTGACAAACAATTTCTTGCATAGACCACATTTCTAAATCCTCGACTTTTCTAGCTAGGGATGTAAATTTAGCATGAAGATCATGATTCTCCCTAAAGTTATAAATGCCTCTACTAGATGTTCTTGGCACCTCATAGGTGTCAACATTATTCCAATTTTGGGCATTTTTCGCTAGTAAGTCTAGGAAATCCATGGCTTCATCTGGGTATTTATTTTCAAATTGTCCATCACACAATAATTCTATCATTTGCCTAGCTTGATGTGTAAGACCTTCATAGAAAGTTAAAACTAGTTCCCATGTTTCCAAACCATGATGAGGACAAGTCTTAAGCAATGCTTTATACCTATCCCAACATTGGTAAAAGGTCTCTCCTTGTTTTTGAGTGAAATTGGTGATTTGATTTTTGAGAGAATTTGTTCTATAGGGAGGAAAGAATTCTTTAAGAAATTGTTGTTGCATTTCATCCCATGAGCTAATGGATCTTGACCTAAGATTTTGTAGCCATGTCTTAGCTTGATCTTTTAGAGAAAAAGGAAAAAGCTTTAATCGAAAGATGTTTATGCTACAATTTAGGTCACTATAAGTGTTGCAAAACTCTTTAAATTCTCTCAAGTGCAAAAATGGGTTTTCAACATCTAGGCCATGAAAGTGAGGTAAGAATTGAATGAAATCCGATTCATGGTCGAAATATGTTGCATCATGAGGGAAGACTATGCAAGATTGTGCACAAGTTCTCATAAGATTCATGCAATCCATTTATGTTCTCAATTGGGTTTGAGCATGTTTTTAAAGAAGATGAGTGACTCCTAACAATTCTACCAACTAATGCAATGAGGAAGAAAAGATGAACACATGCAAAAAAATAAAAATAGAAATGGGGAGAGAAGAGATGAACATATGCAATAAAAATAGAAATGGGAAAAGAAAATACTTACAATTTTTTTACGCCAAATTTTACCTTCCCCGGCAACGGCGCCAATAACTTGACACATCCGAAAAAGGATTGTCTCCCAAGTATAGGAGTGTCGAAGTAATAAAACCTGGTGAGACCGGGGTCGATCCACGAGGAAGGAGATTTTAGCGTTACAAATTATAAGTTAAACAAATATGATATGAATAATTGAAAGAAATGATAAGACAATCTCACAAATATGTAAAGGTGGTAGGTGGTATTACCGACCATTCAAATATAAAACAAAAAGCAAGAGGAGGTAAAACCATCCATGGAAATAGGTGGTATAACCAACCATAGTAAATTAAAGAACAATTTCATAAGGTGGTAGAACCTACCATAGTAAATAAAATAAAAAGTTCATAAACAATAGAATAATTAAAATACAAGAGGAATTAACACAATAACAATGAAGGCTAAGGTTAGGGGATCCGCCCTTGATATTTCGAATAAGGATAATTAGCCCATTTTAGTTATATGAATTATATTTGTTTCATTACCAACATTTATACCACTCTTGTAAATGGGTTCAAGCATCCAATGTGCCAATCACCATATGTCTACAACAAATCAAGGTTCCTAACTAGATTCGTGTCGGTAAGGAAGAACCATACATCATCTAGAAAGGATCCAGCATTTGATGTGCCAAGGATTGTCGACAATGGATCAAGACCTCCACTTTACGAGTGGTGTCAAGATTGATTAAGAAATTAAATATAAATCATATTGAATAAACATTATAAGATTAAGATTATTAAGTACATATTAAGGGTTAGAGAATCCTTATTCTCATATCAAGGGTTTCACCCTTCACCTTAGCAAAAGAGAAATTAGAAGAACATTATAATAGAAAGAAAATAAAATGCAAGAAAAAGGAAATTCATTAATAACATAAACACACAAAACACAATACAAGATCCTAGCCAAAGCCAAAATGTTCCAGCCAAGGCCAAGATGCCCTAATGGGTCACAAGGCACCTCTATTTATAGATACATCCAGGGGCAAACTTGTCAAATTACAAGGGCATAATTGTCAAATATTAGTTGTAAATATCTTTGACAATTGGGATCATTAGGCACCGACTTTGACCATCAATTTTGACATCGAAATGTTGTGAATTTTAATCACATGTCTTCATGAAAGTTGTAGATATTTCTCTCAGCTTTCTAGAACATATTGATTTGCACAATTTGGATACGTATTTTGAGAGATACGGTCCAAATACTGAGGCCTGGTCAGACTGGGCCGAGACTGTAGATGGGTTCACTTCAAGCCCAATTTTGGTCCACTAAGAGCCCGAATTTGATGATTCTTGTGAAATGCAATCTTGTAGACAATTAAATCGGCTTTCCAAAACATTAAGAATTGCACCATTCTGATCTATAAATAGAGAGTTATGCCCATTTTACCGAACCTGTAACAAAACCAAAATTAAGAGAAATTAATTCCAAAGATGCAAATGCTACAAATATGCTTAAGTTGAGGAATTTAATGACACTATTAATGCAATATGATGAACTAAACTCTTATTGAACATGCATATTTAAGTGTTCATCAAGCATTTTTATTTATTCTATAAAGATATAATTAATTGAAATTGATAAATATACTGTTTTTATTCAATTCGAAATATTTGGTTAATATTGAAAGCATGCACATAAGTGTGTATGTATGCATGTATAATGCATTTACGGAAATATTGTAAATTGATTGATTTGAAGGGTGGGATTCTATGAAGCCCAAACAATTCTGTTTACATCCTTTTATTATAAGTACACACCATTTCAAAATTCACATAACTAAACTTTTTATCTAAATTTATACTAAATTAAGAAAAAATCTATATAAGTAATCAAAATAGCCTACTATTGCATTTAACACAATAGTACTATAAAAAATTATCCATAAATTATATGATTTATTAATAAAATATTTCTTCTAGAACACTTGTTTCATATAGTTTTTGTATAAAAAAATTTATATTTAATTATATTTTTCATGTAATTGATATTGATGAATTAATTTTTTATTAATTATTTTATACCTTATTCTCAAGGTTTAGAATAAAATTTATTAATTTTTTTAAAAAAAATGTCATATCAAGTGTACTTAAAAATTATAAAGAGACTTTTCGGAGTTTAGAAAACATCATCATTTCGTGAAATAGATCATCAAGCAAATTAAATAATTATTCCCTACATCCATTATTATTCTAAGTAGACTACTACTAAAACTTTCAAATAATTAATTTTTATTCAATAAATCTACAAAATTTCATAAAGAATCATATAATCATCACAATTAAGGAGACCGATGTCTTGTTTAACAGAAAATATAATAAAAATATCATGGAACGTTGATTATATGAGTTTCTCCTAAAAAATGTATTTTTATTTATATCTGGTTTGTAGCTTATTGAAATATTTTAAAATAAAGATTAATATATTGAATTGAATATGTTAGGATTATTTGTGAGATGAGGAAGATGTACATTAATAAAATCTAATTTCTCAAATTTAATAATGTGTAAATATTATGAAAAAGATGTAAAGAGTATATGTTATCATTATTTAAGTCGACAAATATGCAGCCACAGTTAGATATCTTCCTTGTTTCCCAAGATAACAACAAATTACAACGTTGAATTAGAAAAATAAATTATATATGCATTAGAAAGCAATTTCAAAAATAATACTGATTCTTTTTAAGTATATAGAGAGAGAGAGACACACACACACACACACAAACATATCTCATTAAAAGATGACATACACATGACGTTGGCCTTCTGAGTGAAATGGGAATCATGTATTAATCCATCGCGACGATGTTGATGGTGATTGGTGGTGGAATATGAATATTATGATTATGATATGATACTTGTTAAAAGAAATACTAGTCTTAAAAGCTAACAGGCACATTTATTTCGGTTTCTCTATTAGTTAAAAATAGCCTTTTTAATAACAAAAACTGCTCTAAATTTCTTTTAGGTTGTTTGGCTATCTCCTAAGAAAAGTTTATGGGTGACTAAAAAAGTTGTTTTATGTTTTTTAGAAGAAGTTTAAAATGAAGCTTTTGCGAAAAACTCCTTTTGAGGTCTTTTTTAGCTGTAAAATATGAAATATACCCTTATTATATTTTAAAAGGTCTACTTTATTCTTCTTTTCTAAAAAAAATTATTTTGATAAATTAATATCAATAAGTATTTGTATATTTGTCCAACCAACTAACTAATACCATTTTAATTTCAATTTTTATAAAAGCTCTACTTTTATAAGCTTTATTCTAATAAGATTTGAGTAGTTGTAATTGACCCCCACTTTTTAACTCTTGAGACCTATATTCTAAGTTCACCGTATTAAAAATATTATATTGATAGTATTTTCTCAGTAAACCCCACTTAATTTTCAAATTATCCTTATTCACTTTCAATTTAACTTTTCATTTCCTATTTGATATTTACTTTTAGAAATAATATAATAATACTTCATCTTCATTTCCATTTAACTTCATTTTGTGGTGTTGGGTTTAGTAATTAATTCTTTGAATCAAAGGCTTGCAAGAAATCTTACTAGATGTTATTCATGTTAGCATTTCTTTGAACATGATTACAAATAATTAGTTGCTTTTTTCTCTGTTTTTCTTCTTATATTTTCACTGAAAATAAAAGGGAAGCAAAGGAACTTCTACTACACCAAGCAAGCAACTCACCAAGTTTCAAGGGTTCTTTTTTTTTTTTTTTTGCTTTTTTTTCTTTTTTGTTTTGCTATGGCTTTCTTGTAGATGTACCTTCTACTAAATTTATAATTTGTAATTTCTTCTTCTTTTGGAAGTATATCGGAGAGAATCACTACTAATTTTGTAATTAATAATAATAATAATAAAACTTTAATTTAAACTTTACTTATTCATCCTTATATTTATCTTATGAAACAAATTAGGATTAAAATATCTAAGTGAACTTAAGTTTTTATATATATAGATAATTTAGCTTCAATTAAGAATTTTAATTTAATAATATTATTTGAGGATAAAATTGTCAAGGAAAAGTAAAGGGCTTAATGAGTTAAAAAATGGGGGATAAATAGAACTACTTTAATAATTTTACTTCAATAAACTCTATTTTGAGAAACCGAAACAAATATTCCTAAAAGAATATATCAAGTTATTGAGTAATATATATATGGAAGGGATTAGTGACACAAGGTTTTGGCACAAATGATAAAACTAGATACAATTTTCTAGCTATTAATTTACAAAATCAAATGACTGAAGTGATTGATAAGTTGACAACATTAAATGTAAACTTTTTATTTTTAATTTCAGTCATTGGATTTGGTGAGATCAAGGGCTATAAAATTATGTCAAAAAATCCCTTCCTATATATATGTTGACACTCGAGATCATGAAAGTGAGAATTCAAAATAGGAGTATTTATAGAACAAATGTTCATGATGTTAGAATGCTTGAATAATAGGAGTAGTTTCTATTGGTTAGCCACTAAAGTGATTCAAACTCATTCTTGCAATCAGGATCTAAAGAAACATATGAAGCAAATTGAGAGAACTTCTCTTACGAAGTACTACAACAAAAAGCCTCAAGAATTTGACGATTCTCATCAGTCTCCTTGTAATCATAGAAGAGCGAAGCATTCTAAAAAGAAATTTTCTAAGCCTTGGAAACATTACAAAAATTCTACATATCATTTTGTCAAGAAAAGAAGGTTTCCAAAGCAATCGGGCAGATCTTTTATTTGTGAAAAAAAAAAGGACATTTTGCCAAGCAATGCAGAAGGAAGAAAAAGGCTCTTGTGTGACTTCTTCAACTTATTGATCAACCAAATTTTTCTGATGATTGGTATTATTGGTCTTAAGATCCAGAAGATGCATCATTGTTATTGAAGTTCAGATGGATGAGTCAGACGATGATACAAGTGTTGAATCTGAAGTCATCATGAATATTCCTAGAGAGGTTCCTATTGGTTTTATTATGCAATCTGGACCAATTTTTGTACTTATGTTAAGTTAATACTTCAAATTTCTGATCAAGAACAAGTTGCACTCTCTACACTCATTGATACTGGAGTAGCTTCTTCTATCATTCATAGCAACTGTCTTCCAAAATCTCTATTCTTCCTATAGCAGTTTGTTTTTTAGCTGCTAAAGGAGATCTATTTCAAAGTATCAAATGCACTAGAGCTATCAATCTATGACATTTGATAAAAGAAATTGCTTTTTCGCATTTGAGCAATCAGGTGAAGATTTGTGCTTGGAATGGATTTTCTTAGTATTCTTGCTTTATTCACCTTTCATCCTTAAGGTTTTGCTTTTACAGTTCTCGATCCTGTAACTCAAAACTCTTGTTCTTGTTTAATTATTTGGATAGAGAAATATTCCATTTTTTAGAAGGGGTGAAAATATAATCTTTAGCCAAACAAAAATTTGAAATAGAACATAAAGAGCTTCTTCAATGTTGTGTTGATGTGCAAACTACTCTCTCCATCGTTAAATCTTGATCAAGTCTTAAGACAAGATATGACTTAATGTAACAAAAAGTAGAAGTAATAATGTTTGTTGCAATAATATATATAGTGAGTCATACTTTGTAATGATGATTAGATAGTGAGGTGTTTAGTATAATGATGATAGTGATAAGATATAAGTTGTAAAGTAAAATGATGTGATATAAAGTAAGGTGAGGTATATAGTAATGTATAAAGGAGATCCCTTAGAGATAAAGAAGCATCCTAGAATAGTATTCTTGTCATGTCTATATAAAGAATACTATTAGTGTCAATGTGACACTTATCCACGTGCTATGCACATGTTTGATTTTGAACAAACTTGTAATTAAAACATTGGTTTACATGCTTTCCTATATTTAACGTTTATAGAAGTCTTTATTAGGAAGTATTTTATGTATATTGAATATCTCTTATTATATTAGAATATTATTTTAGTATCCTAGTTTTTTTAAGAGTATATTCTATCATTTCCTATATTGTTCATTGATATCCTATACTTACCATTTGGGTTTGATTGAGATTCTACCGGATATTGATGAGAAGGGCAACTGAACTTCATGCTCTATATAATATCATTTTCCATAACTTATATTGTGGTGTGACACCACATTTCAAGATATTGAGGAGAGCTTCAATGCCAAATTGAAATATGTCTTTTATTATGTTTTATATGAGTTTTATTCATGTATGAGAGATTGTGATCGTGCATGAATATTATTTAAGTTTGTTTGAGTTAGTATTCACTCAAGAGAATTTACGAGTTGAGTGTTTATGTAATTCGATGTCAGACATTGTTGTTTTGTGTTACTTAATAGTGTGTTGTCAAGTTATCAAAAACAGAGAGTGTGTAGTGTCACTAGAGTTTAAGATCTTGTTTGGATTTTGTTTTACAAAGATTAGGTTAGTGTGTGAGAGTGAGTCAGCACTACAAATGCACCTAAAGATTGTACAAACAAGAACTTAGTGAGTTACAGCTCTAAGTTATTCGTAGACATAGGTTTTTATAATCAAACCGCGTAAATCCTCCTGTGCCATTTTATATTACAATCTTATGTTATATTACTTATAACTATTCCATACTTTCAGATTTCATAATTGATATCAAAGCAGGTTCACTGACATACAAGTGAAGAAGGATCAAGTTGATTTGAAGGCATGGAGTTTATTTGAAATGGAGGATCTGGATCACAACTATCGATTCTTGATGATGATAATTATTCATATTAGAAAGTGAGAATGATGATGTATATCTAATCACTTCATGATAAGGCATGGACTAGTGTTCTAAGAGGTTGCACACCACCAGTGCAATTGAATGCATTCGGAGCTATAGAGCTTAAACCTGAGGAAGAATGGACTGATGAGGAACATATGCGGTCTACTTCAAATTCAAAGGCACTCAATGCAATTTTTGCAGCAGTTGATCTTAACAACTCTAGTTAGATTTCAAGATGCAAAGTGGCTAAAGAGGCTTGGGAACCTTCTTGAGGTAAAACATGAAGGTACAGCTTCTATTAAAAGATCTAAATTGATGAGATTAAATTCATAATTTGAGAATCTATGATGCATGACCATATGTCAATATCTGATTTTTATTCAGAGTCGTGTCATATTACAAATTCTGCATATATGCTTAGTAGAACTTTTACGAATGTAGAAATTGTTAGTAAAATCATTAGGTTTGTTCCTGATAAATTTCAACCACAAATCTATACCATTGAAGAAGTAAATAACACAGATGACATAAGGGTTGATGAACTTGTTGGCATTCTTCAGAATTTTGAGATTAATCATAACACAAGGAAGCAAAATGGTAAAAGCATTGCTTTCATTGTCAAAACAAAAAATTTTGATGATGAAACTAATTGAAAACAGAATGCTTTTTTAATAAAGAATTATGTTAAATTCATGAAAAAGGATTTCAGGAAAAAGAATCAAGGAAAGTTGTCAAGCTCAAGTGATGACAAGTTCAGAAAATTTAGCAACGAGAATAACAAGAAGAGACCAAAACAACCTGACAAAAAACGGCAAATTCAGTGCTCCGAGTGTTTTGATTATGAACATATTCAACCTAAATCTACCAGTCTCAAAAAGAAGAAGAACAAAGGGATGTCTACTACGTAGAGTGATGATTCAAAGACTGATTCAGATGATCAAGATTGCATCAGCTGCTTTATGGTATTCACAGTATATGCAACTGATAAAGGGAAAGCTGTTATGTCGAGTATAATAGAACAATGCATAATTGATTATGAACATTCAGATGCAGAAAATGACCTTGAATATTATGAGGAGTTACAAGAAACCTATAATCTACTCTATGCTAAATTGCTAAATCAAAAAGAGGAAATCAAGACTTTGGAGAAGGATAATGAAGTGTTAAGATGTGAAAAAGCCTTTGCTGAAAACTACATCAGTGAACTAGAATCTACATTAAAAGATAAAACAGAACATGTTGAGAAAAATACATAAAACTGGTTGAAAGCAGAAGGTTTATTGATCAACTCATAAGTGGGTTTGCAAAACTTGATCAGGTTTTGAGTCTTGGAAGAAACAGTTCCAACAAACATGACTTGGGATATTCAAAAGGTAACATTACATCTTCATCAAAAATAGTATTTGTGGAAGCTTCAACATCAGGTCACACTTTTGAACCTAGCTCAAAAAGGTCATGTCCTAGTTCAAAAAGTAATAAGATTTTTGTGTCTCCCTTGAGTTTGTTTAAGTCTAATCTTGAAAAGGTAAGAAGATTTGTTCCAACATATTATTTTTATGGTGTCAAAGGGCATATTAGACCTAGATATTTTAAATTGTTGAGTCTTTTGCATGAAAGGTCAAAGCAGTTCAAGCAATTACCCAAGACACAACAGCAGTGGGCTAAGAAAGGTAGAACAACCTGTAATGTTGCTCTTACTACACTAAATGATTCTTCTAATGACATGTCGTATTTTGACAGTGAATGTTCCAAGTATATGACTAGAAATAATAATTTTTAAAAAATTCTTGAGTCATGAAAGGAAGGAAATATCACATTTGGTGATGTTGCAAAGAGCAAGGTGATTGGTAAGGATACTTTAAATGTTAAAGGCTTACTTGAATTTCAGAATGTTTTGCTTATTGATGGATTAAAAGCTCATTTGATTAGCATTAGTCAGATATTTGATGACAGGTATGTTGTTAGCTTTACTTAAAGCAAATGCATGGTTTTAGATGATATAGGAAAATGCATTATAGAAGGAAATAGATCTACTGATAATTGTTACTTGGTAGCAAATGTATTTAATGCTAGGATATCAGATTTGGAAATGTGACATCCAAAATTATGACATTTAAACTACAAAGACTTGGTTAAACTAAGTTAGGTGTTGTTAAAAGTGTTCCTAAACTTATTGTTAAATCTGATCGGATATGTGGATCACGTCAATTGGGAAAACATATTAAAGGGTCACATAAGTTTATGTCATATCTAAGCACATCTAAAATACTTAACTTACTTCACATGGATCTCATGGGTCCTATGCAAATTGAAGCATTTTTGGTAAGAGATATGTATTTGTTTGTGTTAATGTTTTTTCTAGATACACAAGCCTTGATTTTATTAGAGAATATTCTAGCACATTTGAAGCTTTTAGAAATCTTTGTGTTTAAGCTTGAAAATGAGCAAAACAAGAACAATGGTAGGATAGTGAGGATAAGGAGTGACTATGGCAAGAAGTTTGAAAATGTCTGCTATGTTGATTTCTACAAATACTATGGAATTGCACAACTATGGACAGAAAGAACAGGATACTTTACAAGATGGTTATAGTGATGCTCAATAGTAAGAAGTTAACCAAGAAGCTACGGGTTGAAGCAATTACCACTGCATGTTACATTTCAAATAAAGTTTTTCTAAGACCTGGCACTAACCAAACTCCTTATAAGATTTAAAAAAAAAAAAAAGAAAACTTAACTTGAAGTATTCTCATGTTTTTGGATGCAAGTATTACATTTTAAATGACATAGAGTAGTTACGTAAATTTGATCCTAAAAATGATGAAGGAGTCTTTATAGGATATGCACTGAACAGCAAGGCATTTCGAGTTTACAATCTTTGAACTGAGACTATAATAAAGTCTACAAATGTAGTGTTTGATGCCTTAATGATCATGCAAAGTATTCACATGAAGAAAGCATAACCAGGTTCACAAAAAATGTAAAATGTCCAGCCCCAGTTAGTAAGAACAGCAAGAAAGATTCTGTTATGAAGGAGGAACAGCTACTATTACAACAAGCACAACAGCAATACCTAATAGCATATACTTAGACAAAAACTTAATTAGAAATGATGATGAAAGAAAAGATCCACCTTGTTGGATACAAAAGGCACATCCAACTAGCTTAATCATTGGAAGTCCAAATGGATGATGAAGACTAGAAGCAAGGTAGGAAATAAGGTAAACTTTACTTTTTATTTTTCTTTAATTGAGCCTCAGAATGTGAAAGAAGCTTTAAAAGAAAAGGTTTGGATTTAGGCTATGCAAGATGAAATTAATCAATAAAAAAAATGAAGTTTGGGAGTTAGTTCCTAGGCTATGAAATACAAATGTCATTAGAACTAAATGGATATTTAAGAACAAAACTGATGAGAATGTACAAGTAGTTAGAAATAAGGCTAGATTAGTGGCATAAGGTTACGCTCAAATAGAAGGCATAGACTTTGATGAAACCTTTGCACCAATAGCTAGACTTGAGTCTTATCAAATTACTACTTGCTATTGCTTGCTTGCTTGATTTTAAACTGTATCAAATTGATGTTAAGACAGCCTTGTTGAATAGCTATATTAATGACAATGCTTTTGTTGAATAGCCTAAGGATTTGAAAATCCTAAACATCCTAATTTTATGTGCAAGTTGCATAAAGTTTTTTATAGTTTGAAACAAGCTCTTCGAGCTTGGTATGAAAGGTTGACAAATTTTCTAATTAAGAGAGGTTATACTTGGTGTAGAAATGATAAGACTTTGTTTGTCAAACATGCATCTAGTCATTGTATTATTACTCAAATGTATATGGATGACATTGTGTTTGGCTTAACTAACAAAAATAAGATTGATGAGTTTGTTGAGTTGATACAGGAACAGTTTAAGAGAAGCATGGTAGGAGAATTAAATCTTTTTCTTGGATTACAGGTTAAGCAAATGAATGATGGGATATTCATATCTCAATCAAAATATGCTAAGACCTTTGTAAAGAAATTTGAACTTAAGAAGGCAAAACCAATAAGAACTCCTATCTGTACTAACTAGGAACTTTCCAAAGATGATGCAGGAAAGGAGATTGAAGCTAGTCTGTTTAGAAGCATCATTGGCAACTTACTTTACCTCACTACAAGTAGACCAAATTTATATTTCAGTGTAGGACTTTGTCCAAGATTTTAACCAAAACCAAAAGAATCCCACTTGGTAGTAGCTAAAAGAATCATTAGGTATGTACATAGGACTTATGATTATGGGATATGGTTTTCTTAAAAAACAAATGCTTGTCTTGTAGGGTTTAGTGATGTTGATTAGACAAGGAATGCTAATGATCGAAAAAAAACACATCAGATGGATGTTTTTACCTTGGTATAAACTTGGTTTCTTGGCACAACAAGGAACAAAACTCTATCTTCTTGTCCATTACAGAAGCAAAATACATCGCAGTAGGAAGTTGTTGTGCACAACTACTATGGATAAAGCAAATGCTAAGTGATTATAGTATTGAACAAAAACCTATAACTGTGTTTTGTGATAATATAGCACCATAAATATTTTCAAAAATCTAGTTGAGCATTCTAGACGAAAACACTTTGACATAAGATAACATTTTATAGAGGAGCTTGTAGAGTTTAAGCTGATACACATTAAACACATCTCCACTAAAAGTCAATTGGTTGACCTGTTCACGAAGGCATAAGATGCAACAAGATTTAAAAATCTAATAAAAGCCTTTGGCGTTTGTCAGTTTTCTAAACAAGCATTGCTTTTTGCTATGTTAATTGCATTTGCAATATTATAAGTTTTCTTCTTATTAAGCATGTGTGAGTTGTAATAAATGTTGTGTTTTATTGAGATACTAGTTAAATAAATGAAAAATACAGAGAGGGTTACCGGTATATGATGTGTGAAAACCATACTTAAGAGTAACCTCAGGATATCTAGGGAACATGTTGAGGTCGCCCACTCAAGTGAGAAGGGCTACCTCCATAGTGTGTGTAAGCTACTATGTTTATTTCATAATCCAATGTAATTAATTTTTGTGACTATGTCAACATGTTATTTTTGACATCTCAATTGAATGAAAAGTGATGTTAAACAACTTTCTTATGTTGATTATAAATAGCTTTGAAGAATGCTTCTTTAGAATGGTTCATATGATATCTAGATATTATTGTTATGTTAACTATAATTATTTTATGTTACGTTAATTATAACAGACGATGTTTTTTGTGCCCGATTGAAATTGATTTTCTTATTTGCATTCATGTGTCAATAGGTGCCATGTCAACATTATTGGTTTAAGGGAGAGAGTTTCCAGTGGCAAGAATCCTTTTCTTTGTAAAATTCCTTATTTTACCCAAAGTCAAATTTTGAAATTGTGTCATTAATTGCTTTAATGGGTTTGTTTGGAAAATCAAATAAAATAAAATTTGCATTGTTTTGGAAATCAAATTAGACTAGGATTCTTTCTTTCAAAGTATATAACAACTCAGTTAAGGTTAATTTGTTCTTTATCATATATTTGCATTCTGCCTTTCTCGTTTCTCTGTTTCTTCAAACCCTTATACAGCAGTCACTCAGATCACAAAATAGCAATGGCGTCATCAACTAAGTCTAAACATTCCACCAACAACTCATCTTCATCAAATGATTATGGTGAACAAACCAATCATCATAGCATGCAGTCACAAAAATTGCAACAGCCAGATGAACAGCAGGCACAGGTTCTGATTGACCCAGCAATAAGTGACGATGAAGAGAATCTAGTTGGGCAAATGAAGGACAAGATCAAGCCTAAGTTCAATAAGTTTCTCATTGCTGAAGTCAAGATAAATTTTTAGAAGTACACATCCAAGAGGAAGTTACAGATTGAAAGGCCTATGAAAATTGTAGATTTCAACAAATGTGGCCTGGGTAAGCTCGTTGAGTCCAACTATTGAACCAGAAAGGTAAACAATTTTTTACCTCCTATTAAAACTCTCATTCAAGAGTTCTCTGCTACTATATCTGATTCAATTGATAATGCAAAAAGCTTTTATTATCACAAGGTATATTATAGAGGTAGATTGGTGAAGTTCTCTCCCAATGTGATTAATACATTCTCTGATATACCCATTGGGAGTTTACTTTTTGTTGCTAAAAATTTTGTGATGAAAGATGTTCTTATAGTTAACTGGTCATGATGATTTGAAGTGGAACTCAAAAGTGGAATTGATCACAAATATCTTATTAAGAAGCATAAGGTTCTTCACAAAATTGCTCAATTTGATTGGTTCCCTTCAACCCATCAAAATCAAGTTAGAGATAATAAGATGAAATTTGTGTTATGTTTGGGTACAAATAGGCCAATTTATTTGGGTTTGTGGATATATCGAATGATAGTTCAAATTACACTATACAAGTCTGATTATCACTTGCTTGTATTCCCTTTCTTGATATAGGGAATTTTGGCCTAAAATGGTGTTCTTATGGCTTCCAATGAAACTTTTGAGATTATGCCTAAGCCTATAACAAAAGACTTTTTATCTAGATTGCATGACAAAACTAATTTGCCTGATGATTCTCAACCAAGACCAAGGAGGGTCAACCAAATCCTATGCATAATATGGAAGAACAACTAGCTTTAATCAAATTGCCTAAGCTGATATTGTGCAGGATATTAGAGATATCAAGGTTAAGCAATCTAAATTAGAGAGGAAGCTTGATGGCAAAGGAACTACAAATGAACAACCTAAAATGCCAATTGATAAGACAATGGAAGAGCATCTTGAGGTATCTAGGCAAGAAGAGAACATGTTGAACAGACTACAGTTATAACAAACTCGACAATAGAGAAGAAGAAGAAGGAAAAAAAGTGCAAAGAAGCAAGACAAAGCATTGAGCTGAAGAAACAGAAAAAGGTCAAGATTTTAAAGAAAAAGGCTTCCTTAAAGCAAGTTGTTGTAGAGCAAACTCAAGGTCAAACCTCAAAAGAACCAACACTACATGTTCCTACTTCACGGCATACTCCACCACATCATGAAGAAACTCCATATGAACTAGGCCCTAAACTAGAAAAAGCAAAGGAGGAGATTCCACTAGAAGTTGTAGCTGAATCTCTCATGGGATGTCTCAAAATGTTGAAACCAGTGCTGAAAAACTTGACGAAGCCATCCACATGATTGTAGCTAAAATCACTACCTTATCTACTAATACCACAGCTCAATAAGAAACTCTAACAGCTTTTGAGCAAACTACCCCATCTACTAAAGATTCAAGACAACCACTGGGAGGTCCAGGAAAAGGTTTGGACTGCTACCAAAGCTCCCAACTACAAATCTACCAAATTGAACTAATTTCTAGCTTTTTTTTTAACTTTATTTTCTATTCTGTTTAAGTTTTTTTTGAAACTTTTTCTTAAACCAAGGGGGAGAAAAAGTGGAATCTGAAATTTCAGAATTTGTTTTGCTTTGTGTTTGTTTTTGGGGAGAAGTTTTACGTTACTCTAAACTTTATTTGGGATTCGTATTTACTAGGGGTAGTAATTACTTTTGCTCTGACGCATTTAAACTTTGCAAGAACTAATTTGTTTTGCAGGATTTAAATTATCTACATTGTGTTTGCTTAACTCTGATTTCATTGCAGCAATTTATTTATTTTTATTAATTAGCTTTGCTTACTTTGATATACAATAGTTTATCATTAGCTCCAATTACTTTACTTGCATATTATTTGCTATATTAGTCCCATTAGCTCTGATTACTTTACTTGCAGGTTATTTGATTTCAGTCATTTTTCTATTATAACTATTTTTGCTATGTGTTTGATAATTGACAACTAGTTATAACTATTACAATGGTACTCTCAGTTATCTTTGATATATTTGTTTTCAATTGCAATAGACATGTTTTTATATGTTGATCATTGTCTCAGAAATAGGCTAATGTTTTCATCATAAGTTACCAAAAACGGGGAGATTATTAGTGTCAACGTGACACTTATGCATGTGCTATGCACATGATTGATTTTGGACAAACTTGTAATTAAAACATTGGTCTATATGCTTTCCTATATTTACTACTTTTGGAAGTCTTTATTAGGAAGTATTTTATTCATATTGAATATTTCTTTTTAGATTAGGATATTTTTCTAGTATCCTAGTTGACTTAAAGAGTATATTATATCACTTCATATATTGTTGATTGATATCCAATACTTCCTATTTGAGTTTGATTGAGATTCCATTGGATATTGATGAGAAGGGCAACTAAACTTCACACTCTACATAATGTTATTTGCTATAACTTATATTATGGTGTGGCACTGCATTTGAAGATATTGAGGAAAGCTTCAATGCCAAATTGAAATGTATCTTTGATTATGTTTCATAAGAGTTTTATTCATGTATGAGAGGTTATGATCATGCACAAATTTTGTTTAAGTCTATTTGAGTTAGTATTCACTCGAGAGACTTGCAAGTTTAGTGTTTACGTAATTCAGTGTTAGATATCATTGAGTGTTTATGTAATTCAGTGTTTAATATTGTTGTTATGTGTTACTTAACAATGTGCTATTAAGTTATTAGCAACAGAGAGCAAGCAATGCCAGTAGAGTTTAAGATCTTGTTGGGATTTTGTTTTAAGATTAGGTTAGTTGTAAGAGTGAGTCAGCACTATAAACACACCAAAAAATTTGTACAAACAAGATCTTAGTGAATTACGGCTCTAAGCTATCCGTGGACGTTGGTTTGTATAACTGAATCACGTAAATCCTCCTATGCGATTTTATATTATAGCATTTTGTTATATTACATATAACTGATTCATACTTTCAAATCTCACAGATATGATAATCTCATATTAAGTAGAGTTGGATATGAATATAAAATATTTTCTTAGTGTGAAAACACTATCTTTATGGTATCAGAGCCTTCTCTCCCAAAGGGATTTGAAGAGAAAGGTTCAAAATAATAAAGTTCTCTCAGTTCAGACCTGTCGTTGGTTGAATTTTATCATTTTGATATCTTATAATTTCTTATTTAGAAGTTAGTGTTTAGTTAAGGTTATCCAAAGTGAAGTAACATAAATCTTAAAACTTTTTATGTGGTATGTTGCTCGTTGTTAAGCCAAGAAGGTGTGTTTAAGAGCTTTTACCATAGAAAAGTTTATCTATATTCTCCTTTTGTAATAAAACCCATGTATGAGGGTAACATAAGGACTATGGATAACCAAGAGATAGCAAAGACTGAATCTCTAAATTCTTCTTCAAAAATACCTTCTTCTAGTTTTGCCACAAATTTTCATTATGAAGCAGAGTATGAGCTAAATACCAGATCCAACTCATTACAACCCTTTCACTTAGATCCATTAAATGCTTATAAGTTCTATGATGTAAATACTCTTATCTATAAACTAAAATCTCATGTTCCTTATGGACCTCCTAAACTCAAGTCTGTATATAAGTCCTTAGAAGTTTTAGTTCAGTCTATTTCATCTATCTATTCAGAAATATATGTATAAGTGTATGTGTGTGGGTGTGTGTGTGTATCTGTTAGTCAGTCTTCTGATCTGATCATAGCTTCAAAATTACTTTAGAAGGTAAGTATATGTTCCATCATTTTTGTTAACTTTCTCTTCAAAGAAAATTTGTACAATATGTATATGACCATTCACTACAAGAAATTTTCACATATTTATCACTTTGTATTTTTTTATTTGACTTTTTTAAAAAAAGTGAGAACTATAACATTAATATGAAAGTTAAACCCATATTTTCCTTATATTTGTCACTTGTTGTTTTGATTATATTACATATTTCTCACATTTTTAGATAGTGACAAGTAATTAACAAGTAATTAGGATACATATGAAAACAAATAAAGTTTAAATACTTAGAAGTAATTTTTAGGGATGATTATGAAAATTTTAATATATTAAAAATTCACGTAATTTTGCTAAACTATATAAACAAAATAATCTCCACAAAACCTAAACTAAGTCGTCTCTCTCTCGTTCTCTCCAGCGCTGCAGCACCTCCTCGGCAACTCGCCAACTCCAGCCTCGCTGACTCTAGTAGCCCCACGAGGCACCGACTTTAGCAGCCCAACAACTCACCAACTCCAGCAGCCTTGCCTTATGCCGACAGTAGCAGCCCCGCGACTCGCCGATTCTAGCATCGCACAGCGCTGACTTCAACCAACACCTTCATGTTCCTTTCAGTTGCACTTGCAGTTGTAGAACTCGATCAAGTACTATACAGATCTGACACTCGCTTTCTCACTCACTGACTAGCTCACTGAGTCACTATCTTACTCTTGCATTCTGTACATTTCCTTCCACAAACAAGTCATGATCTAGGGTTTCTAGGAGATCTAAGTAGCCGCGAGCAAAGTAGCTCAAAGAAAATGGGAGTTACGATTGAGAGCTCCGTTTGGGAGCCGAGTCTGTTTCTCCATATATTGATATTCCTTTCTTGCTTCTTCTCCATATTCGTTCTTCCATATTCATCCAACAAGCTTTCATCTTCCTCTCTCTTCAACTCGGAATCTCCTCTTCCTTTCTCCGCTTCCAGCGGAACTTCCTCATCATCTATTCCCTCGCTTCAGGTAATGAATTCATTTTTCTTTTTAGGCTCTGTTTGGATAGTGAAATTAAATTCGTTATTGATTATTTGTCTTATGATTTGGATGCAGTGATGGAAGGGTTACGGTCAGTGTTTGGGGAATATGAGTTGGTTTTTTATGGTGTAAGTAAGGAACAAATGGTGGTGTTTGTGTGTGTTGGATACGCAATTGCTTTCTTCCTTGGTTCTTTTCTGGGAATGCTCTCTGATTTAATGTAAGTCCAATCTTTGGGTTAATTATGCAACATCTGACAGTACCTCTTTTTGTATTCTATAATTGTTGTTGTTGTTGTTGTTGTGTGATCAGAGAGTCAGGAGGAATTGAGTTACTGGTTTTTTTTTAATGCAAAATTAAATTGTGAATGATTTTAAATTCAGGTGTAAAAAAGAAAAAAGGATTTTGTCCTTATTGAATTTCTGGTTTTTTTTTAATGCAAAATGACATTGTTTGGAATATTTTAGTTTGTAATTTATATGGTGTGTTGTGCTTATTGAATTTCGATCTCATTTAAAAAAAATAGATTTTTTTTTCTGATTTGATGGAGATCTATGGATGCCCTTTTATTTACTGAATTATATTATGGGGCAGATCAGTTTTTCTAGTTTGATGTGGTAATTGGATATGATATTGGAATAGCAACAGAAAGTAGTAGTTGTTGAGTGTTAGGATTTGATAATGCTTTCATATAGTAGAGTTTCTTATGTTGAAATTGGGAGTTATTTTGAAGAGGAAGGGAACTGATTGTTTCATGCCTGTGTGCTGTAGGATTTGATAAATTTCCAAATTGTCTATTAATTGCACCTTTTGTGTTATTCTCTTTGCAGATTCTAGTACAACATATTAAGGCTATTCTTCCTGGGATTAAGTCACGTATAAGCTCAGCCCTGGTTTCTGTTGCAAAGGAGCCTGCAAGCTATGGAGAGATCACAGAATCAAAGGTGCACCTTTTCTTATTTTTATTTTTTCATCCTTCTTTAAGTTACAAAATCATGAGTCCTAGTGTTAGGAACAAAAACAGAATTTTATTCTTGTTTTAAATTAATTTTTATGTTGTAGTGCGATGTTTGCTTGTGATTCAAAATTTATTCTATAGTTTCAACATGTGGAGAGCTTGTGTTTGATTGTAGACAAATGATTTCACTTGGTGGTTTTGACCGAGCTTTATACTGTCCTTTAACTGCTGATATTTGCCACTTGTTTGTACTAACTGCTTGTCAACTTTTGCATCTGATAGGCAGGTCAGGGTGCTTTACTTCTGAATATTCTTTCTAAATACTCTGAAGGTGAAGTATATTTACGCCTATTTATTCATCTGATTTTTTTTTTCTATAGGATTCTTTTTCTTTCATTGATAAATGGTTGGACTATGATTCCATCTTATATATTTTGCATACTGATCTAGTGCTTTACCTCACTATTGTAAATATTTGTTGAGAGCAGCGTTTTCTTTAATGGTTGAGGGAAAAAATGAAGAAATGTCAACATCTGAGCTTTCTGATGGAGCACGAATCCACTATATCTTTCAATCAATTTTTGTGAAGAGTTTAGAGGTGTGTATGTGGCTTCACATGTGATAATAGTTTTTGATTTATCAGATTGTGACCGTTACCTCATGTAGTAGTAACATTAGTCTGGTTTTCATCTTTATGTTTTAGTTCTTAACATCATTAGTTAATAGGTTAAAAATGTATTTTAAGCACCAATTTTTGCCATTATGTCTATGCTAATTCCATTTGAAGGATCAATTTCATCTTCTTTAGGTAATTACCATCTTTAGGTAATTACTTCATTGATGGTAGGATAGGCAAGGAAAATAAGAATGTCAATTATTTAACTACAAGGTTTTAGCTTTGATTGTTCTCCCTTCTGCAATTACTGTGGCTCATCGAGAGAGAGACTACTTTGGGGGTGTTTTTATTTATTCATTTATATTTTTTAATTACTATTATTTTTAGGTGTGAGGGTAGCTTAATTGTAATTACATCTTTTGTGGATGAATAATAGCTGTGAGAGAGATTGATATACCCCTATATTGGGTGGGGTAGGGGCGCGGTGTGTTTGCTTTGTTTAAGTGTGATGATAACTTCCTTCTTTGAAAAAATAAAATAGGAAGAGTAAGTTTGGCATTCCTTTTGCCTACTTTGTTTAGCCTTTTTTCTTTTGGTTGTTGTCCATAGTGTAGATATCACAGGTTGGCCCTTTAGCAGACTGCTTGCTTAGTCTTGTAAAGCCCTTTCTATATTGATACTAGTTTCAAAGTTAAAAATATTCAGTTGGAAGATTACAGCTAGCTTGATAAATGCTCTGTGTTTAAAAGAATTTTGCCTTTTTTGTCTATTAACATATGGCTGGATGAATTTTGCTTAGACCAACTAATGCTTTCTGGGTAGAGAGGCTGTAGTCTAATATTCTAACCCCTGTTAACTATCGATCTTATACGGTTTTAATTGCTACTGTAGGAAGTTGATCCGTGTGAGGACTTGACTAATGATGACATTCGAACTGCCATTGAGAATGCAACTGGTCCTAAGTCTGCTCTGTTTGTACCAAAGTAGGTTTTATTGGTTTGTTTTCTAAAGTTTTATTATGTTTCCTTATTTTATTGTATTGGTTTCCTTGAATGATCCAAATTATAGTTTTTCTTTTAGTGTAATTATGACTCTCTTCTTTTTCTTTTTCCTTTATTTTCTCACAAAAAGATTTATTTTAGCCACTTCTCAAAACATTTATTTTTTGTCTTCTTACACAAAGTGTTGGATGGTTGTTAGTTTGTTCTATATTTAGTGTTAATGCTAGTTCGTTTTATGGTTTTGTTAGGTGGCATCATTGGTATGTGGTTTTGAAATTGGCGATGCTGGCTTGTAGAGGTGGGTTGTTGTGCTGTTGGTACTGGGACTGGGTTATAGTATTTCTAGGGGTGTTGTAGTCTTCTAGAGCAACATTCATCAGGTGAATCTTAATGCCAACCTTTTTCTTGCCGTTTCATATCCATGGGTTTGATTAAGTCATATATAGCTTATTCACCCTCTAACAGTTTCTTAAAATCCCACATTGATCACCCAACAGTCAGTTAAATATATAAACTTATAAATTAGTGCCTTTTGTCATGCATGCTTCATAGTTTTTGTGTTTAAATAAAAGGCCTTCTAAATGTTAAATATTAATTGCTTAATAATTTCATCCCATTAAAATATTAGTTTATTTTTGTCTTGATTAAATATGGTGGTGTGATGTTACAATTTATATGATGTGAATGTCTAAGGGTTTAGGTATATTTTCTGTTTGCTTTACGTTGCTATAAGAGAAATCAGCTGTGAACTCAGGTTTCTCATAACATCATTTTAACATTTGTAGGTGTGTTAGTGTTATTGGTTTGATATGTTTTCTGTATAAAAGACATTGATGAAAATAGTACTTACAGACTAAATGGCATGTTGTTTGCTTTAAAGGTCCTCTAATTGGGAAATGCAACAGGAAGGGACCATCTTATAAGTGTATGATTAACTACCTTGAAACAAATTTGCTCTCATTGTCCTTGTGCATTCATTAACTTCGGTGCAGAGAGTTTATTGGCTTGTTTTGGATTATATTTTTGATGTAGCAGCTGAGATGTGCAGGGTATTGTGTAGCAGAAAGGGTTGTTAACTTTACTATTATTTATTTGGTTTATTTTTAGTCATAGCACCAGGACCGTTACTATTACGGTTATTTCTTTTCCCTATTTTCCTGGCTCATCTTTAGTTTGCTAAAACATTGCATTCAGTAATGACTAAGTATTTATCAAAACTACTTGAGATTTGCTACTCAGGTCATAATAGAGAATATTTTTTGGAGCTACACTTTCTTAGCTATTCTTTTCTCTCTGATCAACTTTGTCCTCCATAGATGAAGTTACAGAGCTTCCTTTTCCAAATTAATATTTTCAGATTGTTGCTACACCAACGTTGTACGGTTATTCGTTCAGGAATGTTATTCGTTTGATGAATTTGATAAGGTGGTCTCTTGATATTTTCTTGCAGTTTAGTTGATTTTCGATAAACTTTATAGTTTCATGTATACTTTATATTTTCAAAATTCGGGTGCGTTCCATTACATTCTTTAGCAACCATGTTAGATGCAAGAAACAAGGTAATTCAAATTTATTGTGGCTTTATAGGAATTTCTTTGTTTGCATTGAGATTGTTAACAATGTATGCTTACTTGTTTGTTATATGGATTTTTGATATGTGATAAAGTGTGATTGATTCGAGGATTGATGTTTGTTTTATGAGAAATTTATTTAATATGACAAATGATACAGATTATTAATTTCTTAAATTTTTTAAAATACCTATATATATATATATTAATTTTTTTAAATACTTGGCGCTAAAAACTATCAAGTATATATATTTTTTTATTTTTAAAATTATTTATACTTGGCCACCAAAAACCGTCAAGTATATATTTTTTTAATTTTTAAAACTATTATACTTGACGGCCAAAAACTGCCAGATATAGTAATTTATAATTGGCGGCTAAAAATAGCCAAGTATATATATTTTTTTAATTTTTAAAGCTATTTATACTTGACGGCAAAAAACCGTCAAATATAGCCAAGTGCATATTTGGCACGTTGACCGACCGCCAAATTGACTATATTTGGCGGTGGCATTGGTGGCGCTTTCAAGACCGTCAAATGTATACTTATTTGGCGGCCAAAAACTGCTAAATATGAGCATTTTTCTTGTAGTGATTCCTATGTTATTTTCTCTTCTTTAATTTTAGGAGAAATTACATACATCCCTAGGTGCTGGTCAACCATTTTTAGTAGCTAATAATAGACAGAAACAGATGTTATGTCCACATAGAATTATTTTTAAAATATATAAATTATTAAGTTATATATATAAAGTGCGAGTCATTCTCGAAAATAAACCCCAACTCCTTCGAAGGCTTCAAAAACACAATTCAACATATAATTTTTTTCATAGCTATTTTATTAATATCTCATATGGTTCATTAAAATATTTTTTATTTGTTACAGTAATTTTTATAATTAAATAATAAATATTTATGTATTAAATTTCTGTTAGATTATTCTTATAAGAATGGTGATAATGAGACGAAAAAAATTTAATTTTTCAAATTTAATGGTGGTATATTTTTTAATAGATTTTAGAGTAATTATTAATTGTTTTTAGTGCAAAATTACCTTCTAATTTGATGTATAACACATCAAATTTGAATTTCTAATTTTAAATTTTGATAAATAAAGATATTGTTGCGTTAAATAATAATAATTTTGAATTAATCTATGATACAGTAAAACATACTGAGAATATAGTTAATTTATGTTTTATTAATTAAACTTGTGAATTTCACACTTTCATAGAATATAATAACCGATCGACTATAAAAATGGAGTAGAAGAATTTTTATTGAAAATCTTGTCTGCTAGTAGTTGGAAATTATCAATTTAACTTATATAAAGGATAACGACATCCGACCACTTTATTATATTCTTTAATAAAAGTACTATATTTACAATCCATTTACAACCAACTCTCCCAACAACCTGAGTTGGCAAAATCATACTAGAGATATAATTACCATCTCATGTACTATAACTTCCCTTATTCATTTTTGCTTTTTATACCTCCATTGAATTTTTGCCATCTCAAACTGTAAAGAATTAGTTGTAGAATTTGATCATAAATGCAGCATTGCTCATTTTTCGAACATCAATAATATCCAAACTTTGAAAACCCTTATATTTTTCAAACATCACGACCCTTGAATTTTTAAAAATACCATTGCTATACATAAAGCTCCCAATTGATGATTTTATGAAAAACATGTGATTGATAGGGTGAACCTATCAAAATTATTAAAATATTACTAGAGTGAGCTATTTGCACTATCAAAATTATTAAAATATTTTAGAGTGGTGTATTTGCACCAAAATTTTTGCTCCACAAACACACACACACACACGTATAAATTTATTATGAAGATATCCTTAATGCAACTTACTATTAATTAGTGATTAAGTAAATTAATTTCTGTCTCTCCCTACACTCATTTCTTCCTTCGTTAAACCCACATTTCTTAGGTTATGCAATTCAATCAAATTTTTTTTTAGGTAAAGGATCATTTGATAAAAGAGAGTTTAAATTAGGTGCAAATAAATCCCTTGAGTTTAGAAGCATTGTTTGTGTGCATTCGAGGGCAGTAAAGCTGGACTCCTTGCTGCTTGAGTAAAGTTGACCAATATTTATCATAAAAAGGTAGAAATTAGGGGTGTCCATGGGTTTGTTTGGGTGGGTTTTAAAATACCCAACTTGAATCAAAATTTTTGTGTTATTCAAAATGAAACCCAAACCTACACAGTAATGTTCAAAACCCAAACTGACATATCCAAAAGGGATTATCTCCCAAGTATAGGAGTGTCGAAGTACTAAACCCGACAAGATCGGGGTCGATCAACAAGGAGGGCGATTTAGCTGTACAAACTATAAAATAAGAAATATGATATGAATAATTTAAATGAATAACAAGATAATATTAATAAATAAAAGTAAGAATGGTAGGCGGTACTACCAACCATTCAAATGTAAAACAAAAATAAAAGGTGGTAAAACCATCCATGAAAATAGGAGGTAAAACCTACCATAGCAAATAAAATAACAAGTTCATGAATAATAAATGAGAATAATTAAAATACGCAAGTAAAAGAAATTATTATAATAATAATGAAAGCTAATGTTAGGGGATCCGCCTTTGATATATCAAATAAGAATAGTCAACCCAATTATAACTCAATTAGAATCCACACATCAAGGAGATTCCAATCGAAAGGTATGTCATTTAAGCCCATTTTAGATTTATATGAATTATATTTTTGTTTCGTTACCAATATTTATACCACTTTTTGTAAAAGCATCAAATGTGCCAATTACTATATGTTTATAACAAATCAAGGTTCTAACTAAAATTGTGTCAGTAAGGAAGAACTATACGACATCTAAAAAGGATCCAAGCATTTGATGTGCCAAGAATTGTCTACAGTAGATCAAGACCTCTACTTTACGAGCGGTGTCAAGATTGATTAGAGAAATAAATATAAATCATATGAAATAAATAACAAAAGATTATGATTATTAAGCACAGATCAGAGGATTAGAAAATCCTTATTCTTATATCAAGGTTTTCACCATTTCACCTTAGCAAAAGAGAATTTAGGAAGACATTATGAAAGAAAGAAAACAAATTGCAAGAAAAAGAAGATTTATTAATAACATAAAAACACAAGAGAAAAAAACACAATAACAAGAGATCCCAGCCAAAGCCAATATGCCCTAATGGGTCACAAGAAACCTCTTTTTATAGATACATTTAGGGGCAAACTTGTCAAATTACATAGGGACAATTGTAAAATATCTTGTTGGCAATTGGGATCATCATGTGCACCAAATTTGACCATTGATTTTGGCACTGAATTATTTAGAATTTTATCATATGTCTTTAGAATAGTTGTAGATATTTCTCTCAGCTTTCTAGAACATCTTGATTCATATGATTTGGATGCATATATCAAGAGATATGACCAAAATACGGAAGCATGCTCAGGCTGAACTAAAGCTGCAGATGGGTTCACTTCAAGCCCATTTTTCGTCCACTAAGAACCTAAATTTCATAATGCATGTGAAATATAATCTTGTAGATAATTTAATCATCTTTCCAACAAATTAAGATTTGTACCATTTTGATCTATAAATAGAAAGTTATGCCCATTTTACCAAACCTACAACAAAAATTGAAATTAAGATGAAGTTAATTTAAAAGATGTAAAGACTACAAATATGCTTAAGTTGAGAAATTTAATGACACCATTAATGTAATATGATGAATTAAGCTCTTATTAAACATATATAAACCCCCCAACCATCTTGTTCCTAGACCCTAAAAATTAAAGCATTATTATTTAAAAATGACTTATATAATTTTACATCCAAGGTGGTCATTATTGCACTCTCCTAAACTCTATCCAAATAAACAAACTCTCAACATTTTTTTCTTTTTTTTAAAAGACTCATATACCCTTCAGTCAAAATAATAACAAACATTTTTTTTTGTACTTAGTCGACACATGACTGTGTGGCTTTTTAGAAAGAAGCCATATCGGTTTTAATATTTGTTAAGGCTAACATCCTTAGGCAGGGGGCATTCATTCATCACTAATTTTTTTATATTATTATTTTTTTTGAAACAATGCATCTTTAACCCATGTAGCAAGCCTTAGGCTAATGACTCTCAGACCAGTTGGCCTTAGGGTATTAGGTGTTAAGACACCCCTACGAGCTTAATGACTCGGGTTGCCGATGCTTTATTTTTGCTTAGAAACTTATGGATAGTACAATGTTCAATCCCAAGCTTTCTCCTTAATCTACGTAAGGAGCTTTGAGCCAATAGCTCCCAAACCAGTTGGTCTTAGGGTATTAAGTGTTAAGGCACCCCTCGGGCTTAATTGCTCAAATTAAGAAAGCTATGGGACCAAACTTATCCACAATTTCTTTTTTTTTCTTTCACTTTTTTTCTTTTTCTTTTTCTTTTTCTTTTTTAACTCTCCCATTCCTTTTGTTGTTATCCTAAACAAAACAAAAGAACTCAAATATTACAACATTTCATTTTGCAACCCACAATCATGCATCAAGGTATGTGCGTGTGTAAAGAAAGGTTCATGAATACTTGCTTAATGAGTGCATGAGCAAACGATTTATTAAATGATAAAGCTGTGAGAGTTCATAGATTTGAATAATTCAAAGTGAAATGAATAAGATAACCTCGTTATGAAATTCAAAAATCAAAACCAAAGATATCAAGTTTGCTAAAATGAGTCTTCAAAAGTACAAAATTAAAACAAAATAAAAAATTAGTTAGAATAGGTTTCCAGAGTTCAAAATGGCGCTTTTTACTCTGGCATTCCTGACCTAGAATGCCTATCAAGAGGATTTGAACTCCTTACACCACACTTTGAATCTAATTACTAACTTGCTTTTTTTTAGGAAGAAGAAAATATAAGACACACTTATGTCTACTATCATTCCCCCCAACCAAATGAAACATTATCCTCAATGTTTAAATATACAGAGATAAAGTATATGAGACATTACCTGAATTTTTAGTTATTCAAAAGAGACGACCTGAAAGACACGTAAAATAAAATGTACAAATAAAATAAAAGAAAAATTACAAACGAAGATTCAGATCCAATTTACACTTTTTGTTTTGTCCCCTTGATCAATTAATTTGAGTTATAGCTGGGTTAGGTTCATACTCGACTGCTTATAATTTGTCAAGTAATTCACTAGTAGTAGTGGCAGAAACAAGGATTTGTCACACCAAATGAGGGATAAAATTCTGTTCTACAGCTGCATCAACAAAACGTATTAAAGGATCAAAGAAATTTTTAACATTCAACAAACCTATAGGTTTTTTATGAAAATTTAGTTGGGCCCAAAAGGCAATTTGAAAATTTTTTCGAGAGTACCAAAGCCACATGGTAAAGCAATAAAGGCATCCAAATTGAAAAACATATATGTCATGCGTTCATGCATAGAGGAGACTTGTAACTCCTACCTAACTGTTTTTCCAATGATGCTTTCTATAGCCAAGGCTTTAGAAATAACAACTGAAGCTTGACTGTCTCTTACGAGTGCAGCTGTTGACACACAACCCATCAACCCGAGGCTACCTCCCCCATAAACCACATGAATCTTTCTTTCAGCTAATAGCCTACCAAGATAAAATGCTACTGCTACAAACTCTTCACTTTTCCAAGTTGAGATCCACAGAATATACATATCTTTTAGATTCGACATTTTAAAGTTCCCTCCATATGTATGCAACTCTCTAATTATATGTGTAAAGTGAAGAACAAGAGATGTCATATTTATGGAGTGCAAAAAGGTATTTTAATGATAACATCTATACAGGTAGCTTGGCTGTTAGTTGAAAAAGTTTGACAATAAAGCATAGAAATTCAAAAAAAATGATAGAAATAAGACAACATAAATGCACAAGTCAACTGAAAGATATAAATTAAAAAATGACAAATGTAAGGCATTAAAATTCAAAAATGATAGCACACACGTATATATACAGATAGTTGTGACTATGGCTCACATCTTTCTCTGGTCTTAAGTCCAAAAATGGCTTAAACATCTTCTACGAGTTGGGGATATGCTTCCCATCCAGTTTTCTTATAAAACTGGCAAACAAGGTCGTTTTGAGTCAAATTCCTGAGACTATAACGTTCCTACTCTTCTCGAAATTGTGTCCATAATTTCAAATTTTCACCCTGCACAATTCCACAAGAATGCATCTCAAGAGTCAATTGGATATTATCCAAAGACTCCTTACTCAGTCTATTCTTGATGAAGTGTAACTTATCCTCTCGATTGTTAGACAAATATCCCAAGGAGCGGCAACACTGGTTACAAGTCCATCTTGCACATTTGTGACAAACTTGTAACCTTTTCGCTCTTCAATTTTTGGCATACGAGCTTTTTCCCAAACCTAGCATGTGAGAAACAAGATCATCTAAAAATTCACAAGAAAATCGAACCTTGGCTTCATTAACCATCTTAAATCAGTAAGAATACCCTTGCGCATCAACATCCTTAGTTTTTCTGCACGAGCTTTGTAAATTTTAAGCAAATCATTTTGAGGAAGAGGGAAAATATCTATGCAGATTCGAGAGAATGGTATCCATGTGAAGAAAATGAGAGAGAAGAAAAGAAAATGAATGCAAGATGAGCAACAGTTTTTAGGGAACTGAAAAACTGACATTAAAAGCCACAGAGTATCGTATTCGCCACTTGACTGGGAAACAAAATAAAATAAAAACACAATGAAGAAATAAAAGCACACAAAAGAAAATAAAATAATAGAAAATAATAGAAAAATAGAGAATAAAAATAAAAATAAAAATAGAAAATATGGTACAGATAGATAAAACAAGATTAATCGTGATATACAAGGTCCACAAGAAGAATCTCTTCGAAACATATAAGGTAATTTAACACGATAAAAAATATGTCATTGAGATGGTACCTCTCTTTTTCTTTTATTTGTGAGAATGGACGAGATTACCACTGGTTGAGTTTATTTGTCCTTGAGGCATGCATTCTTGAGTGTGGATGTTTCTTCTTGCCTTTTTTCAAAACATGGCTCCCAACTCTTAATCTCCTTCACCTGTACAAAATCAAGTAATGAAAATTCTTGAGAAGCAATGGGCTCTAGTTGCACACTTGGTTAGATGAACTGGTTAACCCGATTCCTGAAGGACTTGAAAAATTCTCATTTTGGATACAGTCTTCCACATTAGTTTTAGTCTTATTAGCTTTCTCATTTTCATTATGCCTAAAAAATTCATTAATGTCAAAATTTTGTTTAAGTTCCTTTGCATGATGAATTGAGGGCATAAATGAGGATTCAGTCTTTTCCTTTTTAGGTGTAGGTTTATTAACCTCTTCCTTACCCTTTTGAATTGATTCATCATCTTTCTCATAAGGGTTAAGAACATGTTCTTTATTAACCTTACCATCATGAAGAGTACTGACCGAATCTTTGTCTAGATATTGGCCATTTGAATTACTCACATGTGGATTGATGGGTTTGGCTCTAGTTGAGATGGAAACTCACCTTTCTCATGAGTATTAAGTGCAGATGTAAGTTTTTCAAGTTTGCCATAGTCTGAGCAGTTTGACTATTAAAAGCCTCTTGCTTTGCAATAATTGAATCTAATGATTCTTCAAGATCCTCATAAGGTGCATGATTATGAGATTTTTGAAAATTTGATATGATTGAAAGGGAGGTTGGGAAGATTGTGCATTGTTATTGTTCCTCCAATCAAAATTCAAGTGATTTTTCCATCTGAAATTACAGTTTTGTCAGTAAGGATTGGGATTTGACCTTTGGAAAGTATTTAAAACATTGGTTTGTTCATGAAGACTTTTCCTAAAGGTAGGCACAATTGTGCATTCATCCGTAGAATGATCATTAGTATTGCAAATGTGACAAACAATTTCTTGCATAGACCACATTTCTAAATCCTCGACTTTTCTACCTAGGGATGTAATTTTAGCATGAAGATCATGATTCTCCCTAAAGTTATAAATGCCTCTACTAGATATTCTTGGTACCTCATAGATGCCAACATTATTCCAATTTTGGGCATTTTTCACTAGTAAGTCTAGGTAATCCATTGCTTCATCAGGGTATTTATTTTCAAATTATCCATTACACAGTAATTTTACCATTTGCCTATCTTGATGTGTTAGACCTTCATAGAAAATTAAAACAAGCCTCCATGTTTCCAAACCATGGTGAGGACAAGTATCAAGCAATGCTTTATACCTATCCAACATTGGTAAAAGGTCTCTCCTTGTTCTTGAGTAAAAGTAGTGATTTGCCTTTTGAGAGAATTTATTCCATAGGGAGGAAAGAATTTTTTTAGAAATTGTTGTTACATTTTATCCCATGAGCTAATGGATCCTGACCTAAGATTTTGTAGCCATGTTTTAGCTTTATCTTTTAAAGAAGAAGGAAAAAGCTTTAATCCAAAGATGTTTATGCGTGTCACTATAGATACTGCAAAACTCTTCAAATTCTCTCAAGTGCAAATATGGATTTTCAACATCTAGGCCATGAAATTGGGGTAATAATTGAATGAAATCCGATTAATGGTTGAAATATATTGCATCATAAGGGAAGACTATGCATGATTGTGCACAAGTTCTTATAAGATTTATGTCTTTCATTACTGTTCTTAGTATGGTTGAGCATGTTTTTAAAGAAGATGAGTGGCTCCTAACAATTCTATTAACTAATGCAAATAGAAAGAAAAGATGAAAACACACAACAAAAATAAAAATAAAAAAATGAGAAAAGAAAATACTTACAATTTTGCACGCTAAATTTTACCTTCCTCGGCAACAACGCCAAAAACTTGACACATCCAAAAAGGATTATCTCCCAAGTATATGAGTGTTGAAGTAAAAAATCCAGTAAGACTGGAGTTAATCCATAAGGAAGGGGATTTAGCGTTACAAACTATAGAATGAGAAATATGATATGAATAATTTAAATGAATAACAAGATGTTATTAACAAATAAAAGTAAGAATGGCAGGCGGTACTACCGGCCTTTCAAATGTAAAACAAAAATAAAAAGTGGTAAAACCATCCATGAAAATAGGAAGTAAAACCTACCATAGCAAATAAAAGAATAAGTTCATAAACAATAAATGAGAATAATTAAAATATCCAAATAAGAGGAATTACCACAATAATAATGAAAGCTAAGGTTAGGGGATCTGCCCTTGATATATCAAAAAAGAATAAACAATCCAATTATAACTCAATTGGATCCACACATCAAGGAGTTTTTAATCGAAAGGTATGTCATTTCAGCACATTTTAGTTATATGAATTATATTTGTTTCGTTACCAATATTTTATGCCACTTTTTGTAAATGGGTTCAAGTATCCAATGTACCAATCATCATATGTCTACAACAATTCAAGGTTCCTAACTAGACTTGTGTCGGTAAGGAAGAGCCATACGACATCCAGAAAGGATCAAAGCATTTGATGTACCAAGGATTGTCTACAATGGATCAAGACCTCCACTTTATGAGTGGTGTCAAGATTGCTTAGGGAAATAAATATAAATCATATAAAATAAATAACAAAAGATTATCATTATGAAGCATAGATCAAAGGGTTAGAAAATCCTCATACTTCTATCAAGGTTTTCACCCTTTCACCTTAGCAAAAGAGAATTTAGGAAGACATTATGAAAGAAAGAAAACAAATTGCAAGAAAAAGAAGATTTATTAATAACATAAAAACACGAGAGAAAAACACAATAACAAGAGATCCCAGCCAAAGCCAAGATGCCCTAATAGGTCACAAGGCACCTCTATTTATAGACACATTAAGGGATAAACTTATCAAATTACAAAGGGACAATTGAAAAATATCTTGTTGATAATTGGGATCATTATGTGCACTGACTTTGACCACCGATTTCGACATCAAATTATTTAGAATTTTTATCATTTGTCTTCATGAAAGTTGTAGATATTTCTCTTAGCTTTCTAGAACATCTTGATTCATATGATTTGAATATGTATATCAAGAGATATAGTCAAAATACAGAGGCAGGGTTAGGTTGGGCCAAAGCTACAGATGGGTTCACTTCAAGCCCATTTTTGGTCTATAAAGATAATTTAATCAGTTTTTAGGAAGACATTATGAAAGAAAGAAAACAAATTGCAAGAAAAAGAAGATTTATTAATAACATAAAAACACGAGAGAAAAACACAATAACAAGAGATCCCAGCCAAAGCCAAGATGCCCTAATAGGTCACAAGGCACCTCTATTTATAGACACATTAAGGGATAAACTTATCAAATTACAAAGGGACAATTGAAAAATATCTTGTTGATAATTGGGATCATTATGTGCACTGACTTTGACCACCGATTTCGACATCAAATTATTTAGAATTTTTATCATTTGTCTTCATGAAAGTTGTAGATATTTCTCTTAGCTTTCTAGAACATCTTGATTCATATGATTTGAATATGTATATCAAGAGATATAGTCAAAATACAGAGGCAGGGTTAGGTTGGGCCAAAGCTACAGATGGGTTCACTTCAAGCCCATTTTTGGTCTATAAAGATAATTTAATCAGTTTTTCAACAAATTAAGCTTTGCACCATTTTGATCTATAAATAGAAAGTTATACCCATTTTACCAAACCTACAACAAAAATTGAAATTAAGATGAAGTTAATTCAAAAGATGCAAAGACTACAAATATGCTTAAGTTGAGGAATTTAATGATACTATTAATGCAATATGATGAATTAAGTTTTTATTAAATATACATATTTAACTGTTATCACAAACCAAACAAAATAAATCAGATCGGTTCGATTCAACTTAATTGGATAAGCACAAATATAAAAAGAATTGTGATATCATTTTAGTACACTTACCACATATGTACGCGCGCGCACACACACTACCAAACTAATCCCTTTAAACTAATATAATTTCAAAAAAACCCTTATATGTTAAAATTTAAAGCTAATAAATTATAAAAACAAATTTATTTAAAAATTTATTTTTAATATTAATTTTTGAAAATTAAATTTGACCCTCTAGCATGTATTTTTATTTTTCTTAGATTTATAATTCATTTAATTAAACTGTTAAATATTTAATATATATATATATATTAGAATTTATTAAATATATTTTTAATAATTAACTAATGAAAATTTACCCATGTTGGTACAACAGCAAGTTGGGATGTGTTAAAATAAAAAAATTGTCATGTAAATCTTAAAATTCGTAAGAGAATAATATTGGAACAACTAAAAAATTTGTGGGATGATGCAGAAATTTAAGAGCATGTGGAGTAAAATCTAGAGTTGTTGTAGAACAAAAAACCATGTGGGTAGAACTAAAAGCCCAAACAAAGCAAAAAAAACCTAAACGAGGTACGCAGGCCCAAAACCAAAAAAAAAAAAGGCAAAAACACAAGTAAGACTAGCTAGGCAAGCCCCATATGGCGTGAAGCTACAACGTGATCACGAACTTGCCCTCTAAATCAAGAACCCAAGTCCAGAATAAGTCATAAATATCTACTACCACCTCTTGACGAGTCCAACGACGTTATTGAAGCACACGATTGTTCCTCTCATATCTGATAAAATAAATCATGGTAGATAGAACCAACTGTGCAAGTACATGTTCGAAATCCTTTTGGTGCTGAAAATGAAGAGAGAACCACTAGAGAAGAGAGGCCCGCGAAAAGGATGGCCATGCCATGAGAGTCTTAGCCGACATATCCCTTTAGATGGAAGAAGAGAATGTGCAACCAAAGAACAGATGCTTGTGTGTCTCAATAGCTGATCCATACAAAACACACGCTGGAGAGGATAGAAAACCACGACACTGAAGATGATCCATAGTATAAAGTCGCCCTAATGAGGCCGGCCCAAGGATAAAAGAGTTCCTAGGGACATGACTAGGGAATGAGAGAAGATGATGAATAGTATTCACTGATCGTCTAGCATGTAGAATATCCCAAGAGGAGTCAATGGAAAAGACACTGAAAGAATGCCCCTTCTAGACCTAATAATCCTTAGACCTAACTCTTAGATGAATCATGATTCAATCCCAAATCAACTGAAGATTCGGCCCTCCACATAGAAAAACCCAATCCCCATCCTAAATAATATCTGAGATCCTGGCACCAAGAGGCAGACCAGTAGATAATAGAGTCCTGAAGGAAACCAAATAACATAGGCGCCCCTGCAACAACCAATAATCCTGCCAAAGAGAGGTATCCTTACCATCGCCAATACAAGTGACAAATCTACTGTTGTACCAATCCTAACTAAGAAGAATCTTCCTCCAAGATTAGGAGGCTCTAGACGTAACCTAAGCCTACCAAAATGATCGACCTCAAAGAAGCATGCGATGAACCTAGGCAGACCAAGTGGATGACTGGTCTGAGAGTAACCGTCAAATATACTTCAAAATAGCTAACCCTCTTCCCACAACTTTGCATGCAGTAACCCTCAAACCCCCCAAATGACTTAATTACCCTCAGAATAACTCTTAAGTCTTTTTGTCATTTTTCTCCTCTTTCTTTACGACCCTTTCCATCTTTTCTACCACTTTCATTAAACCAGAGCATTTATTTCCTTTAAATTGCTGAGTTAATCAATTAAAAACATTGCAAAAGCTAAGATAACTTAGATCTACAACAAAGGATATTGAAGTAAGCTTCATATTAGAGGTGATACTTCTCTCTCTCTAGTAAACAACTTTAGTAAAATTCGAATACCATTTTTGTATGTTATATTGTCATATTGAAGCCTAGAAAACATAGATGTAGCTTAGGAGTTAGTGTTTGATTGTTGAATATTGCTTTTTTTTTTTGTATTAAATCGTATAACAGAGTGAGAACCACATTTCCAGAAAAAATGCCAGATGACACTCGACAGCATATGTCAACTGTATCAAACAATGTCCAATAGTGTCTAGCATTTTTTATTGGACACCATTGGACAATGTCTATTATAGTTGCGACAGACATTGTAGGACACCATAGGACAATGTCTGACTCAAATTTGTCAGAGAATGCCGAGTGTCTAACGAAAAAAGTAAATGTTTGACATTTTGTCTCTTTTTGTCTGAACAAAGGTCAGCTTTGAAATAAGTTGTCAAACATGGCATTACAAGGAAATTTTGAATACAAAGTTAAAAAGTCATCAACAGATAGGTTTAAGGCCGTACACCAAGAACCATCATGTAAATAGCGGGTTAGGGCAACTACAGTTGTGGATATTGATTCTTTCAAATCAGGACTTTTAAGAACCAACTCACATGTTCAAGCATAAGATTACATCCAAACCATAAACGGGCAAGCATCGAAGTCATTGGAAAACACATCAAGAATAGCTTTATTTGCTCTTCCAAAATATACAGATCTAGAAAAATTGTCGAGGATGTTCAAAAGGACTTGGGTATCAAAATATCATACCATAAGGCATGGAGGGTAAAGGATTTAGCTTTAGAAAATCTACATGGATTTGCTAAAGAATTACTTTCTCTACTCACTCAATATATTTATATGGTTGAAAAAGCTAACCTTGGAACTGTGACTGCATTGGAGACAGATGAAGCCAATCATTTAAATATTTCTTCACGAGTATTAGGGCATCAATTTAAGGTTCTTCATCTATTCACCTAGTTATTGTAGTTGATAAGGCTCATCTAAAAGGTACATATCGATGTACTATGTTTTTGGCTTCTTGTTTGGATGGAAGCAACTAAATATTTCCCTTGACATTTGGTATGGGTCATTCCAAGAATGATGAATCATGAACATTGTTCTTGACAAAATTACGTGACCTTGCATTAGCCAACTATAAGATCTTGTATTCATTTTGGACTTTCATCCAAGTATTAAGCAAGCTATGACCTCTATCTTCCTTGGTGCTTTACACAAATTTTGCACTCATTATCTCATGGGTAATTTGAAAGCTAGGTACAAGGATAACCTCTTGTCAAGTATGTTCACTCAAGCAGCAAAGACTATCGTGAATGTAATTTTAATAGATGCATGAGACAAATTGAGTCCTATATTTTTGCTGCTTTTGTTCAGCTGATGGTAGTCAGAATAGAGAGATGGGCTCTTGCTCATTTTCCTAGCCGAGGGTATAACATCATGACCATAAATATTTTCAATTTCAATGAACAATAGGTTATGTGAAGCCAGATTCTTGCCCACCACTGTCCTTGTTGATTACTATCGAGTATTCCCTCAGGATTGGTTTTATAATAGACGTGAAATGTATGCAACTTCCATCAAACACTTGACCCCACGGGTGGAACAATTGCTCACTAATCATAAAACAACGTGCAACCAAATGGAAGTTAGGGCGATTAACTTATTCATGTACGAGGCATATAGAGGTGACTACCTTTATGTAGTTGACATGTAGGTGAGGACTAGTACATGCAAGGTGTTTGATTTGGGCCAATTTCCTTATGCACCTCAATGGCCGTTTGTAAGTACAACAATCTCAGAACTTGTAATGGTTATTATAACCTGATGTATATGGTTGAGCTTTTTTGCATGCATATGCTTCCCCTATCATTGGCCTGTGTGATGAGTGGGTTGCCCTAAAGGTGGTTAAAAACATTGTTGTACTTCCTCCAGTGATAAGATGTCTTACAGTATGGCCCCATCGATGATGCATACCTACACAGGGTGAGATTGTAGTTTAATGCACATGAGGTAGATGTGAAGCTCAGGAACATAATAGACAAACATGCCACAACCTAGTTCCCCTAAATGTTGCATCATCATCAGGACAGTATGTCAGTGCCAATTGGCAATATTGTCTTCAGTAATGTATCTTGTTGAAATGAGTCTCCTTGAAATTATTTGGTGTAAATTGTTCATGTGTTGTACCATTTAGTTGACATGTTATCAGGGTGAATTATTTTATGTACATTGTTCATGTGTTGTACCATTGAGTTGATGTTATGCTATTATGGTATGCATTAGTTATCGTTGAGGTTCCATTATCAAGATTTATGTACCATGTTAATAGCAACTGATCAAAATTCTATTAACAATTGATGGCCATAATATAAAGCAAAGAATAATAATATAAATGTATAAATCGTACATATACAAGATGAAAAGAAAACCATAAAAGATAGACTCTGATCAGCACCAAAACTTGACCAATTTGGTAATAGGTGTTGAGTGTCATTAGGAGCTCTCCATATCTCAATGGCTATCCTTTTCCTAAGGTTTAGCTCTATCACCTCCTAGACCAGACGCAACAGGGTGTTTAAACTGGGGTACTTAGTGAACTTGGCACAGTACACCTCACATTTGCCTCCTCTTAGATCTTGTTGCAGAACCTCCTCTGTTACACACACTATATGAAAAGGGTCATACTGTAATTCTCTTTTGTGGAAAATAGGCCTTATGGCACCACAACGGAAAAAGGTATCCTAAGTACTACGTCTACTGCAATATATAATCATCGGTTCTGAATTCCTTAGAGGAATCGAACAACTCAATCTTTCTACCCTTGAAAACAATGTGTGCTGCTATCCAATGCTAGTCATCTCTTATATTTACAAGAACAAATAGCTGTCACATTAAACCATATTTAGATGTTAACTATCAATTGTGAAAATGAAATAAACAATAGTCAAAATTAAATTAACAATTTAACTAAATTATAAGTTGATAAATCTCTTACATAATCAAGATCCTCCCATGCATCACCATCTAACAGAGATGCACCATCAATGTATGCGATGACCGTCATTGCTTTATCCCAATCTATTTGTTCTAATTGGTCATTGTGTGAGACTGATGATCAGAAGAAAATGTTAATATAACTTCACATCATGAATTAATTAATGATAATAAAGAAAGTAATGGCCATGGTATTGACATGAAAATATGTGTCCACAGATGATGACTTCTGTGGGAAAAGGGACAGATGTTGTTTCCTCCTTTGTAGCAACCACAAATATGAATTGATGTGTTGAAAATGAAAGACAAAAATGTTTGCTTTACTAAAATAGACAAACATGCAAATGACCAATTCCAGTGTAAGACTAAGTTTTGGTTGTGTATTGACACCAACCTTTGACTCCAGTAAAAAAGCACTTGCGAGCGAGGCTTCTATCCCACTCCAAGTGATTTTGACCTCGACACTACTTTCCAAGTTGTTTTCAGAACTCAAAGCTTCCATTCCACTCCAATTGGATCCCTAATCATCAATTGTGAGTCCATCCATGGTCAACCTCATACCTCCTATTGATGCTTCATTTTAGCTCAGGCCTTATGGGCCAAATCTAATTCTGAACTCTGAATCTGAGCTTTGAACCTGTATATTCAGTCCAAAGTCCATGGCTATGGCATTGTCGTACAATTAGTAAGGTCAATATAATCAGTACAAGGCCTTGAAATCTAACTCAGTAAAAGCCCATATCAAAAGTCTAGCGAGCAAAATCTATCAGTATTAGGCTTAATTAGAATCTAAATCAAAATCTGAATTAGAATTAGAATTAAAACTATTACCCAATCTGTATGCTCAGATCAAGTGAACCCAATCCACCTCTGAGGCTTCTTGGTGGGCTATGGTTTTGTTGGCACAAACAAAGAATATGAGACCTATTTAGGCCAATATGTTAAAGCCAAGGCCCACTTGGAGGCATTTTGGTAAATAAAGGTTGAGGTTAAGGGCGAGGCCAAGATCATAGAAGTCCTCTAGATTAGAATTATCCCTACATATTATCCCTATGTTTTATTATTTATCTTAGATAAATACTCTTAGACCTTATTTTAGCCTTTTATCCTATTTTCTTATTAAGATAATTAGAGATAATTATAACATCATCACTTATCAACTTATCTATAACCTTAGTTAACATCATCTACAATTCTATACATTAGTTATATAAGGATCTCCACATTTTGACAGAGATTATCAAGAAATTCATATCAAAAGCTTTACATTAAGCCATAGTTCTTCATTCATCATCCTCATCACATTGTATTCCTAAACACAACTTTTAGAGTTAGGCATAGCCATGCTTCTCTCTCTCTAATCGAAACACTATCCAAACATACTTACTAGGCATGATTTTTATTTGACATAGTCCAAACATAATTATTCATATTCAAAATCTATATTGAGGTCACCATTCAGTTTACTATCATCACTCGTAGTCAATCTGTATTTTTATCCTTTACATAACTAATTGCATTTCATCATTTTGTCCATGCCATCAGTTTATAGATTATTGTCAGATTACTCTCATAAAGTTTGAAATTGAACGAGCATTCAGAGTCATTTCTCTATTATCCAGAATCATCTCCAGATAGTTGTATACATATCACCATTTTAGTAATTCAGTTTTGTAGGTATTATGTTAGTCGTGTCAATATTACCATCTCTCATATTTATTGTTTGCTCCCACTACCACATCTTATCCAGAAGCTTCGACCTGTTTCCTTATGCGAGTTGCCATTATATACCTATAACATGGCTCTTCCTAATCTATCAACAATTTCGAGGTGAGACGAGCTAGCTCTCCACAACTCAGGTAGAAGTCTCGTAAGAACCAAGGGCATTATGGATTTTTCTTACAGAAAGGATATTTTTTGTAATTTGTCTTTTCTTGTAAGGATAAGATTGTCTTTTTCATTTTGTTGAAAAGTCGAGACATAACAATAGGCAACTCCACTTGGGAGTTGACTAAAGTTATCATATGGTAAAGCAAAAAAGAGGAAATAACGATTCTAATGAAACTTCAAAAAGTAGAAGGAAAATAGGAGAATCAGTTGATTAATAAAACTTTGGACGGATTAAGAAGCTAGAAAACAAGGTTGAAGGCTTGAAATCAACCATTCAAAATATGCAAGATACTTACGAGATTATCATCGAAACACTCAAGCAAATTCGAGAGGATGCACAACTAAAAGAGAATAGTGACACCACAAAAGAAAATGAGCTTGGTGCGTCGGCAAACAAGAAGTTAGCCGATTCAAATGTATCTATCACACAAGTAGATATCCTGTCACAATCTAGAAAAAGCAAAGTAAGAACAATGCAGATTCAAATGTTTCTCAACCTCCTTATTCAAAGGAGATCATGTTTAAAACATACCTTCTAGGGTATGAGATGACAAAATTAAATTAACATATCAATAACAAAATAATCAATAATTAATAATAAAATTACCTATTATAAAAGTAAATATCTTTTTTAATATGGTAAATATATTATGATGAATTAAATAGATACTTTTATTAATAAAAAATATTTTATTTATTTATTTTTCATGAAATTTAAAATTTTTAAAAATTCAAAAATTTTGAACAATTGCTGCAAAAGGCAACATTATATTGCTGATCACCGCTAACTATCGCCCATTGCTGATTATGTTGCACGTTTAATAATGATGATTATTTTTAATATAAAACACTAAACATATACATTTTTTTTAAATTAAAAATTTTAAGTTAAATTAAAATTATTGCACCAAGCCATAGGCAACCTCGTTGAGCAAAAACATAGACACCCTACAAGGCAGTCATTTGCATTTTTTCTCTCCCTTTATGTGTTCTTTGTTCTAATTTGTTCTCAGGTTTTCTTGAGTAGTCAAGTCTTGAAAATAGATGCCCACTCGTCTTGTTCAACAGGTTTTTAGACACGACAATGGCACTGAAGTGGTGTTAAAAGAAAAAAAGATTGAAGCCTCTGATCCAAAGATCCTAGTCCCGAAGCTTATTCCGTTGCATAGAAGTGTTCTAAGTTGTTCTCAAGATCCTATATTCCAGTCACTTAGTTATTACAACCATGATTCCATAACATGTGAACATCATGCAAACGACATGCAAATGTCTTGCAATCACAATCGATAATTGTCTAGTAACCAAAACACGACAATGACGGTTCCATGATGTGCAAATTTCATGTAAGTGATTACATGAACAATTATGTGTCCAGAATGATCATTGGACTATTATGATAATAATTCCATAACAACTAAGTATTTTGCAATTGATTTAGAGTTATAATCAGTAATCAAAGCATCAAAAGAATAGTCACACAATGTATACATATTGTGCAAGTAGTGTGCAAGTTTTGTGCAAGCTTTGCGAAGACAACATGCAAAAAGCATGCCAACGATGTGCATCTTTCATGCAAGCAGTGTGCAATCATTGTGTAAGCTTTGTGCAAGACGTGGGTAGTGTGCCAATGACGTGCATGTGGCATGCAAGAAATGTGCATCATTCGTGTAAGTTTCATGCAATTGTTACATAAGCAATGTGCAATCGTATTCATTATTTGTTTGGTTTGAAAAGGTTCACGTGCATGTTAGAAACCAGACATTATGGGTTCATTCCTAAGGGTAATTGCTAGGTTTAATACATGGGGTGGAAAATGTGTCCAATGGGCAAGAGTTCCTTCAAGCCATAGATGCCCCTTTAAGCTGATCTCTTTTTATACCAATTGAATGATATGTGTTTAAAGGTAGTGGTCATCCACAATATGAGTCATCTAAGGCTTGAGTGTAACACAAAGACTTCCTATATCGAAGCCACACAATCAAAAGAATAGGTGAGTTTTGCAATGTGTGCAAGTGTAGTCATGCAAGGACAACATTAATAAGATAAAATAAAAGGACTTAGTATTCTCAGTTGGAATTAACTTCCTCAAAAAATCGCCAATAGAGTCCTTACTGTGAGCGGGACTTCCCCCCACTCTAAGCGATACAACTTGACATTGCTCTTTAAGTCCTCTTCAAGACTTAAGGGAAACAGAGAAGTCATGAAGGCAAGTCTGGAGATTACATAGAGTCACCATTAGAGATTGCCATAGGAAAATTGAGTGATGGCAATTCGATCCCTTACTTTGGATCTAAACTGCCTTCACCCCTTCAAAGATGGGTTCGAGAAGTTAGTTACAGACCTTTGGTATGCCTGAATATTAATTTGGCCTCTATTAAGGTCTACCAAGTTCAATGTTTGAAATCATTAATGTTGTCCATCTTGATCCGAAAATCTATTTTTACACATAACCAATTTATCTCGCTTATTACATATGGGGTGTCAATATTTATATATATCTATAGAAAGGAGGAAGGAAATCAGAGTTACATTTTCCAACGAACATAGGGAAAGGGATTAAAATAATTGTTTGGAAATGAGGCATGGAAAGTAAACTCATCTAAGCTAACACTTCATAAAAAGTAGTTAAACTAAATAAAAGCAACTTATGTGATGAAGAAGTGCATATTGAAAAAGCACACAGTTAAAGCATGAAGAATACTTGAAAGAAGGATTGTCCTTTGAATAGTGTTCACTCGTGATATCTATGGAGCAATTAGGATGATGCACACACTATTCATCAAGTCAATTATGATAATAACCACCAACCAATTTGAAAAGAGTTTTCATTTTAAGTAATTTTCGCTTATCAAACCATGAAGACAATCTTTATAAGTGTGCGCATCACTTATCAAACCCAACAATTATCAAACCCAATCAATTAAACAACAAGATTAAATACTAATTTAACTACGAATTAACTACAATAATCATGACATAATTAACTACCAATTGTCTTCACTAATCAGGCATAATTAACTAATAATTAACTATACTAATCACCGCGTTATTAACTACTAATTAGCTACTAATTAACTATGCTAATCATGGTATAATTAACTACTAATTAATCACTACTTAACTAACATTGTATAATTAACTACTAATTAACCACTAATTAACAACTAAGCATAGCATTTCCCAACTAATCCTAATCTAAACATAACATTTCCTACACTAACCTAAACATGACATACTAAACAAAAATAGGGAAGAAAAATAGATGGCACTCAGAAAAAATACCAAGTTTTGAACTTAATCAAAAGCAGAATCTTTAACTATGGAGATAGTGGAGATTCTCTAAAAAAAATCTTACTGAACTATTCTTTGGATAATATTTGAAGTCCTTTTTTTTCTTTTAATTTTTGGTATTTTTCTACCAAAAATCGCTTACGGGCTTGGTGCCCATTTTCTTATATAGCCTCTTCTTGTGCAATACATGTGCTAAAAATTCAATGTAGGACTATTGCCACAGGCTTTCACCCTGTACTATGGTGTAGCGCTTGTATCGCTACAATGGTATACTCTATCTTGTAGCACATTCCCAAACAAAAACCCTAGCTAGTGTAGCCCCTATACCAGTACAGCTGTGTACTTGTCCTGTCTTTTGAGTCTGTTTAGCTCTTTTGTTTCCCATTGCAATGTTCCTATGAAATTCCAATGTCTTTTTTAGTTGAGGCTCGGCCTTGATTGATGTCTCTATTATCATCATTGAGCCTTAAAAACCATAAGAAAAGTTCCAATGCTCATACTAGGAAAATTTAAGGCTTTTAAGGCTTAGAGGGGGTGTACTAGGGATAATTTTATAAACAACGGCTGGCTTGAAAAGGCTTAACATTGGATGACTGTTCTGGTGCGCCGCCACTG